>APFE030010541.1:469-15689 GCA_000404065.3 Pinus taeda
GTTGATTTGGACTTTTGTGAGAATTGCATTTATGGAAAACAGAAGAGAGTCAGATTTCTCAGAGTTGGGAAAGAAAAGAAGAGCGAAAAATTAGAGCTTGTGCATATAGATGTATGGGGACCTGCTCAGATATCATCTCTTAATGACTCTCGTTATTATGTTACTTTTATTCATGACGCAACTAGAAAAACTTGGATTTATTATATTAAGAATCAATTTGATGTATTTGATACTTTCAAGAAATGGAAAGCTTTGGTTGAGATTGAGACAGGAAAGAAATTGAAGTGTCTCAGATCAGACAATGGAGGTGAATATTGCAGCAAAGAGTTTGATAGGTACATTCAGAGCATGGAATTCGAAGAGAGAAGATAGTTCCAAGAACACCACAAGAAAATGGTGTGTTAGAAAGGATGAACAGAACAATCATGGAGTGTGCAAGGTGCATGAGATTGTATGCAAGATTGCCTTTACAATTATGGGCAAATGCTATAGATACTGTTGTTTATCTAATAAACAGAGGGCCTTCAAGTTCCTTCGATGGAGGTGTTCCAGAGGAAGCATGGACAGATAAAAAGGTAAACTACTCCTTTTTAAAGCCTTTTGGTTGTGAGGCATTTATCCATATTAATAAAGAAAATATAACAAAGATTGAGGCAAAATCAAAGAAATGTACTTTTATTGGATATGGTGTTAATGATTTTTGTTATCACTTATATGATTATGAAAATCATAATAAAAATCATTAGGAGCAGAGATGTAATATTCAATGAAAAGGTCTTGTATAAGAATTAGTGGTAGGAAAATAAACTAGAAAAAGAAAACAAAGAATACATAGTTCTTGATGAGATCACTGAAAAAGTAAAGGTGCCTGAAAATAATAATAATCAACAACCACAACAACATCAACCACCACAACAGCAACAAGCACCCCAAACACCTGATAGTGGTGTTAGAAGATCTACCAGGATAAGTATACCCCCTAAACGATGCTCTCCTTCATTATATTATTTATTGTTGACTGATTCTGGTGAACCCGAGTGTTGTGAAGAAGAAATGTAGGTTGAAAGCAGGAAGAAGTGGGAGCTAGCCATGGAATAAGAGATGGACTCCTTAATGCATAGCCAAACTTGGGACTTAGTGAGGTTTCCTGCAAGTAAAACTACATTGCAGAATAAATGGGTTTACAGGCTAAAGGAAGAAGATGGAGGAAAACAGAGGTACAAAGCTAGACTTGTGGTGAAGGGGTTTGCACAGAAGAAAGGTATTGATTTTGATGAAATATTTTCTCCTGTTGTTTAAAATGACTTCCAATCATAACTATTTTAAGTTCAGTAGCAGTTGAAGATTTGCATCTTGAGCAATTAGATGTAAAGACAACCTTTCTCCATGGGGATTTTGGAAAGAAGAGATATATATGCAGCAGCCACAAGGATATGAGGTGAAAGGGAAGGAGAAACTAGTGTGCAGGTTGAAGAAGAGCTTGTATGGCTTAAAACAGGCTCCAAGGTAATGGTATCTAAAATTTGACAAGTTTATGTCTGAACAAGGTTATACTAGATGTCACTCTGATCATTACGTTTATCTAAAAAAAAATGATGGCAGCTACATTATATTGTTATTATATGTGGATGACATGCTTGTTGCAGGGTCTAACATGCAGGAAATAAATGTGCTCAAAAGAAAATTGGAAAATTAATTTGCAATGAAGGATTTGGGTGTTGCGAAACAAATCCTTGGTATGAGAATAACTAGAGACAAGAAAAATCGCAAATTAACATTGTCTCAGAATGAGTACATACAAAAGGTGTTGAAAAGATTTAATATGCACAATGCAAAACCAGTTAGTTCACCTTTTGCTAGCCATTTCAAACTTAGTAAGGAAATGTGCCCAAAGACCCAAGAAGACATGGATTATATGTCTAAAGTTCCCAATGCATCAGCAGTTGGAAGCTTAATGTATGCAATGTTCTGCACAAGGCCTGATATTGCACATGCAGTGTGAGTTGTAAGAAAGTACATGAACAATCTAGGAAAGGAACATTGGATGGCAGTGAAATGGATTCTCAGATATTTGAAAGGTACCACAAATCAAGCATTATGTTTTGGTGGTTTAAACATTTCTCTACAGGGATATGTTGATGCAGATATGGCAGGTGACAGAGATAACAGGAGGAGCACTACAAGATATGTATTTACTGTAGGTGGAATAGATGTCAGCTGGGTTTCAAAAATCCAAAATGTTGTTTCACTTTCAACAACAGAAGTAGAGTATGTTGTTGCTACAGAGGCTAGTAAAGAAATGATTTGGTTACAAAGGTTTATGGGTGAATTGGGTAAGGAGCATGATATGGGCACGTTATACAATGATAACCAAAGTGCCATTCATCTTGCAAAGAACTTAGCATTTCATTCCAAGACTAAACACATACAGCTTAAGTACCATTTCATATGATCAGTGTTGGAAGATGGAGAGTTGAAGCTAGAAAAGATACACACTAACCAGAATCCTGCAGATATGCTAACAAATGTTGTAACCAGGGAGAAACTAAGAATATGCTCAGTTTCAATTGGTCTTCAAGAATGATGATGAAGATGAGAAACATCCAGGTCCAAAGAGTAGTCATTGTCCAGCAAATGAAGCAATAGTGGAGTTGCTACAATAATTCTCCAAGTGGGAGATTGTTGGGTGTGGAGCATGATTATTTAGAGGTCTTTATTTCAGCCGGATGTATACCCCAAGAATTTTGTACACCCCTCCAGCAGACGGGGGGGGGGGGCTAATCCCCCCTGGCTGGGGGGTTCGGGGGCCAGCAGTCCCCTAGTGGGGGTTTCGAGGGTAGCGCCCTCGAAGCTAAAAACAAATTTACAATTACCTTATAAAAGTATAGTAATTTCTAGTCAATTTGGGCCATTCATTAGGTGGATGATCTAACGGTATAACTTATGTTTAGTTTAAGGTTTTTTGCCCTAGAAGGTAAACCCCTCTCTTTATATGAGGGCATTGTATTGAGGCTGTGTAATAGATGTGTATTCTCTGAGTGAGAAACAAAGAGGTGAGACTGTGAGAGAAAACAGAGGATATTATAGCGGATCTGATGTAGGTTATGTCTCTTCATTTTGATGGATAATAGAAAGGAAGGACTGGCTGTTCGGGGTGGACGTAGCGGGGAACTAGGTGAACCACGTATATATGTGTCTCTATGGTTTTATGCATTTTCTGTGTTTATATTTATGAAATATTCTATATGTTCCATTACTCTGTAATTTATAATTTTCTAACATAGTCATTGAGATGGATCTCCTATATATGGTTTCAATTGGATTCCATTCACCCTTCCCGGAAAGGGTTCTCCATTCAGCTTTGCGAGCTAAACTACGCCTCCATCTGTAATTTCTTTGATAACATATGGCCCAAGCCAATGCATCTGAAATTTCCCCGGAGACTTAGTGAACTTGCTATCCTATAATAAAACTAGATCATTTACCTTGAACATGTGCAACTTGATATGTCGATCATGCCATGCTTTTTCACGTTCCTTCTATACTTGTTGATGGAATCCAGCCAAAAATCTATCTTCTTCAAACTCCATCAGCTGCGCGAGTCATTCTTCCAAGGCTTCGTGATCTGCCATGCCTGTGAAAGCTACTATGCGTAGACTAGGCACGATATATTCCATAGGCATCACAGCTTCTACACCATAGACCAATCTAAAAGGTGTCTATCCTATTAGCTTTTTACAAGTAGTCCTGAATGCCCATAGAACTGTAGGTATGTGCACATCCTAGTCATTCGACTGCACATTATAAATTTTCGTCAGCGCATTCTTGAAAATCTTATTAAGGTCTCAACTATTCCATTAGCTTGAGGATGATATGGTGTGCTCTTCTAATAATAAACCTAGAACTCTTCAGTTAACACGCTGATAATTTCATCTAGGAAGTGAGTTCCTCGATCACTCATCAAGACTTTCAGGCAACCAAGCCTAGTTAATACATACTCAAACAAGAACTTTGATGTTGTAGCTCCTGTTCAATATTTAACCTGTTGTGCCTCTGCCCATCTGGTTAGATACTCTATCACAGTGATGATATATCGTGCACTTGTCTTCTTCCCTGGGCGCTATATTGGACCAACGAAATCAATTGCCCATTTTTCAAATGGCTACAATGATACTTGAGGATTCAGTGGCAACTCATCCCTCCGCAATGGTCTTCCTATTCCTTGACATGCGTCCCATGCCCTACAATACGCTTTAGAATCTTTATGTAGCCTAGGCCACCATAGACCTGCGCACAAAATCTTCTATGTTATCACCTTTCCTGCATAATGTCCTCCCTCAGCCCCTCCATGAGCTTCAACGAGGATACTATTCCACTCAAAATCTAGCATATATCATCGCAGTATCTCATCTGCACCCATCTTATATAAATATCTTGTAATCACTAAGAAATATGTCACGTGCACTACTAGTCCCTTATTTTTCTGACTCATGTACCCTTCTGGTGTCATCCATGTAGTCAAAAAGTGAGTAAAATATTCAAAGTAGTTATCTGCTACACTCACCGTGAAGAGATGCACATCAGGCAACCCTTCCTCCAAATTAGTAGGATCTTCTCCTATTTTGATCCATGATAGATGGTCAGGTCTTGCATTCAACCTTCCTCGCTTCACAATAACCTCAAAATCATAATCCTGGAATAGTAGCAACCATCGGTAGATCTGCCCCCCCAACACAGGCTTATTGACCAAGTATTTCAAGGTAGAATGATTTGTGTACATTTTGGAATGTCTGCCCAACAAGTAGTGCTTGAACTTTTGAAGTGTGTATACCATAGCCAATCCTTCGTGCCCTATCGTTGAGTAATTCTTCTTGGTCTTCAATAATTTCCTGCTCACGAAGGCTATAGGGTGGTCCATCTCTCCTTCATCGTCCTGTGTTAGCACTTCTCCCAATGCAATGCAAGATGCATCAACATGTACATGGAATTCCTTCTTCCAATCAAGGAAGACCAAAATCGGCGCAATGACCTTTTTCTCCTTTAAAACATCTAAACTGCACTGACATTCTTCATCCCAATAGAATGTAGCATCCTTCTTCAGTAGTTTCTCCATGGGCACGGTAATCTAGGCATAAGCCTTGATGAACTTTCTATAATATCCTGTATGCCCAAGCATCGCGAGCAACTATTTGACACTTCTTGGGGCCTCCAAATTCACTATCAACGTAGTCTTGGCAGGGTCCACCATAAACTCTTGTTTGCACACCACATGACCCAGCAAGATCCCAAAGGGGACACAGAATAGACACTTCTTCAAGTTCATTGCGATCTGGTATCTACAACACATATCCAACATTAGACGCAAACTTTCTAAATGGCGCTTTACTAACCTGAATACCGTCCATTCATTAAAATACACCTCTGAGAACTTATTAATAAACTCCTTAAACGCTGCTATAACTACACAAGATAATATTGCAGGTGCATTCTTAAGTCCAAACAACATTATTGTATACTAGAAACAACCCCATTCTATTGCGAAGGTTGTTTTGCTCCTATCCTCTGGCGCGATCTTGATCTGATGGTACCCTGAAAACCCATCAGTGAATGAGTAGGTCTCCTGCCCTCCCACGTTGTCCAATAACTCATCAATAAACGGTGTCAGAAAAGGATCATGGATGCAAGCATCATTAAGCTTCCTTATATCTATGCAAATTCTTATTTCTGCCTCCTGTTTCTTTTCTTGAACCACCATTGGGCTCACCTAATCAGATTCTTCCATAGGTTCGATGATGCATTCTTCTAGCATCTTATCCAACTCCAAGTGAACCTTTTCCTTGTATTTGGGATTAAGGTGATATGGCTATTGGTGTCCCAAATTGCTCTATTTTTACCCTATTCCCATAAGCCTTAACCTCTATTTTATCTCTATTTAACCCTCTCATTCCTGCACTAGTCCAAGATAATCATCTATTCCTACATATACTTCGTATTTCATAATTAAGATTTATTAAGTGCTTTATTAATTACTTTACATAGATTTCATACCTTTTAGTATCTCTTGTAACTTATGTTCAACTTTCCTAAAAGTAATTGAAGAACTAAGTGTTAACCATTATTAAGTGTGATCAGTGCAGGCAGATTCCTGCACTGCTAATGATGTTGCTTCGTGATCTCCATGATAGTTTGAATCCTTCCACGTGGGCATTTTTGGTCCACGAATCCTAGTTCAATTGCGAACTATCTGAGGATGGACATTGGCAGCGTATAGTCAAGGATACTTACCAAGAATATGGTCTACAGTCAGCAAAGTTCATGCTTCATTATAACCCTTAGCTGGTTTTGCAATGTTGTTTGTTAGTCCATTCAGCCGAACGATTGAATAGGAAATGACTGTAATTAGCAAAATATGGCTAAGGCCGAGAGACTGTATATAATGTAGACAGTAGGTAGAGCCAAGCTAGCAATCTCTGAGCTTGTAATTTTATTTACTTTGTAATTTTGTATCGACCTTGGTTCTGGGATGGACTCGCATTATCATGTATATTTGTTGATCAAATTTAATACAAGGAACACGCCATGTTTTCTTCACGCTATGTCTAATTTTTATTTCATGCGTGATTAACTGTTGAATCATTTCATTTCCTAAACGGGAAACGAGCTGGTTTGCTAGGGCCCAACAAACCCAGCTCGTTTACCCTTGTGCTATTGCCATTTAAAATGTTTGTGTGAACATTTATTCATTTTTAGTTGCATGACTTGGATTGCTCTTATGTTTATTTCAGAAGTTCTGAGTTAAATTCATTTCATAGTAAAGCATGAATGGATCCGTAGTTTGGAAGTTCAATTAAGTTTATTTCTTTCTTGCAATTTCTTTCCTGTAATTACTATTTTGCAATTTCCTTCCTGAAATTGTTTTCCTGCAATTTTTGTCTTAGTTTACTTCCGCTCGGGTCGTGTATGAAGATTCTTCCTACACCAGTGCATGTAATTTCCTACACTCTGGTTTATTCATTTACTTTATAGCAAGTGTTACGTTCCTTTTCCTGCTTATAATTTTATTTATTCCTGCAAGCAAACGTATTGTTAATTCAAGTAATCATACTCAATATTGAGAGTTATACTTCTGAAAAAATCTAAGAATGTTTACGTGAATTAAGGAAGGATGTTGTTTGGTCAATTTAATGCGTCCTAAATTGCTACATGAATTATCAATCCGGGATTCGTAAGCTGATGAAGTGTGGCACACTATATGTGCAAGATAACCTACTTCTTACTTTTGTCGTTTTTTATTTTTATTTTGTTTTTGGGGGTTTTTATCTTTGTTTGTCTCCTAATGTGAATGGAAATCATATTCCTAAGTCTCTAGAAGACAAGTATAGATATGGTTTTTAAGGCAATTCTGTCCTTTATAGTGATTTCCAGATCTTAACGCTCCAGAGGGTCTTAGAACATACTAATGATGAAATTAATACCAGAACAAAAATGAAAATGTACTGCTACTTAAGTCAAACAAGAAATGAACTATTGATCATGAAATCATTATCCCTGCTGCTGTCTAAATTAAAAAAAAATAATAATAAATAAATAAATAAATAAAATAAAAAAAATAAATAAATAAATAAATTAAACTACTGCACTCAAACAAATAAAAAATTGCAATCTAATAAAAGTAAAATCAGATCACATCATTCATAGTCTGATCCCTCGCCAGGTAGTCTAAGCTATGGATTTTAGAGGTAATCATCAATAACTTGAGAAAACTGATATCTAATTGCAGAAAAGTAAAACTAAAATCAAATCACTTCAATTCATAGTCTGATCCCTCGCCAGGTAGTCTAAGCTATGGCTTTCGAAGGTAATCATCAATAACTTGAGCAATCTAATATCTAATTTTCAGAAAAGTAAACTAAAATCAAATCACATCAATTCATAGTCTGATCCCTCGCCAGGTAGTCTAAGCTATGGCTTTCGGAGGTAATCATCAATAACTTGAGCAATTCGATATCTAATTTGCAGAAAAGTAAACTAAAATAAAACTACATCATTCATATTTCGATACCTCGCCAGGTATTCTAAGCTATGGCTTTCGGAGACACCGTCAATGATATGAGTAAGTTGATTTCTAAGCTATCTAACAAAGCAAATGAACTAAACTGAAATCAACAAAATAGGACTGGAATTAAAAAGAACTAAGAAAAGTAAGTCAGCAAAAAGACTGATTCCATGTCACTAGTTTTTGCGAAAGGAAATGTGTAAAGGTGCCCGGGCCTACTTCTATCCTGAAACATACACACACACTAATTAGCGTTAACAGTAATATACAAAGCCTCTAAAATCATGAACAGGAGTGAAGTGTTAATATCATAGCAAAATAAATATACACAAGTGAATAACTGTGGAATATATGCAATGGAATTAAAGAAACATTACATAAAACTGTACAACAATAAAAGAACAAAACCTCAGCGTGCATGGGCCCTCTGCACAACCTCAGTCAACATGATATCAATCAAGAATTATGCTCACGCAATCATGTAGAAACAGAGTCTTCTTTTATATTTCAAAACAACATTATCACAATGGAACTAGTGTCACGGCACAACAACTTAACAGTAAAATTACATAAGAAAAAAGACTAAAACTATGCGTATAGAAACGCATTATTTATGACAAAAGCTCTATAACTATTTTCCTATGAAACTACGTTGGCAGAGGACACGTAAAAGACAACGTCCATAGATTTAGCATCATGGTTGCTGAGATTATGCAATCTATTGAAAACGACTGTTGGATTCACATCATGGGGCAGCCTACAGGTGTCAACGTGCCTCCAGGGATCTAGAAATGGCCACGAAAATCTTCACGTGCTTGAAAACGAAGTCCTGTTACTGTAGGACTCCTCTGTTTGACCATCGCTTGACCACCGTTGACCACGTCTTTCCCTGATGAATCCGGCTGAACCTATAGGACCTGATCTATGTCCAGGTCATTTCCAACTTGCCCATGTAGCTTGCTTTGCCTGGTGACACCTGCAACCTGGAGTTTAACAAAAACAGCTGCGGAAAGTTGAACCAGCTGTGGAAAGCGGTTGCATTCTGCAACTCATAAGCAAAAATCTAATTCAAACAACAAACATAAAGACAGTTAAAAAACCACTTTAAATGCTCTTTTATGATTAATATGCAATGATGTTGATAGCTTGGGAGGTCCAGGTGAGTGGAAAAAGTCTAGGAAAGTATGTAGGAGAGATGCAAGTTCAGGGCTCAACAGACATTATTACAAACACCATACTTTACACTTGCAGTTTATGACTTCAGAAAAAAGGAACATAAACGTTATAAGTGAATTGTTGAAAGTTAGTTGATGTATGCAAATTACTTTGATTGTTGCTTGATTATTACAAATTGTTTTTGATTTATGAATTTTACTTTCATTGCAAAGTTGAGTTAATTAAAGAATTCTTTTTTCACGTGTAATTTATCTTAGAATCTAGCTTGCAATTGCAATTATTTTCAACGCATCTTTTAATTATTTCGAAAGAAAATTGGAAACTTTGGTGAAGGAAGCTTTGTCTTCGTGCAAGAGCTGGTCTTTTGTCACAAGAACAGAGTGCTCTAAGCCTTGAGGCTTAGAGCACCTCCATAAAGACATAAGTCTTCAATAAATAAGGTAAAATATACTTTTTCACATAAGTATTGTACCTGCGCTAGTGCAAGCAGATTGCAATAGTACAAGAACATGTTGCTTGGTGTAGAAGGAAGATCAATTGGGAAGAAGATCTTTGAAAGGGCCCACTTGTTAAACTGTTAGCCATCTATACTGAAGATAAACATAGTATTTCATTTCAGCATTCAATATTGCTTCCAGTTGTGTGAAAGTTCCTTTACTTGATTTCCTCGCAAATTATTCTTTTACATTCCAACACTAGAATTGCTTTGGTGTCGATTGCCTTTAAGATTGTTTTATGTCTAATTCTGCAACATTTCATTTAAGAAGTAGGATTAGGAATAGGAAAAATTCATACCACTTCTGGCATTGCCTGTGCTTTGCCTCTAAGTTTACAAAACCCCTAGGTTGACAATTAAGTGTTGAGGAGTTTGCTTAAGTGCAATTCCTGCACCCAACATTTTCGAGTCGCTGCTGGGGAGGTGATTTCAATTGGTAAGAATTTTCCGTTTTTTGCAATAGGAGCAAGTCTACTATTATTTTTTCTACAATGTGCTTCTATTTGCTTGAAGGAATTTATAAGTGTCCAGTTATTTTTAAGTTGCAACATTTTTATTGGAATTTTGTTTTGTCATTTTTTGAAATGAATGCCTAAAAGAGGTAGGGGTCCGAAGCCCACTAGGGATAAATACCGATAAATATGAAACCAAATCTGATATTGGACCTTCTTTTGCAAGCAGAAAGTCCAAACAAACCCAGACTCATCATGCAGGAACAATCCACTTGGGCTGTGGCAACAGTGGTCCAGAGGTGACACAACCCATAAAGGGGAAGAAGGGGACTATTAGAACCCATAGTCAACCTTCTCAACCTATTGAGAGCAGTTTGCATGGAAGAACAACAATTGTAGATCAGGAAGACCATGCAGAATGAACTAGTGAAAATCAGGTAAATGAGGAACAATCCACCTATGGATTCCCAATTGTGGATCCTGATACACAAGTACAAATGAAAAATATTTCACCATCATCTCTTCCTCATTTCTATGGTAAGGTACATGAAGATCTAGACTCTTTCCTATTTCAGTTTGATATTTTGTGTAGAAGTTATGATTATTCATATGATGCCCATAAGTTAAAGTTGTTTCCCGCAACTCTCAATGACGCAACACTCCGCTGGTTCATGGGACTAGGAGGAAACACTATATCTTCTTGGGAACAAATGAAGACAGTGTTCTTGTCAAAATATCAGGAATATTGTAAAACTAGAGATATTCAAGATGAAATCTTTACTATTGTGCAAAATTATGATGAGACTCTAGAGGACTACTTAGAGAGATTCCTATACATCCTCCAAAGGTCAAAGAACAAATTTTATCTAAGTGCCATTAGAACCTTGTTCTTATGGGGGCTTATTGACGATACTAGGAATAATTTAAATCTATTAGGACAAGGGGATATTGCTCAAAAATATTTTGATCAAATATGTGACTTGTGAAGGAAATTCTTGGGGAACTAATATAGATCCGGTAAAGGAATTCATAATAGAAATAAGAAAATTGAATCTATTGATGCTATGATTATTGTATTAGAAAACAAAATGGACAATATGAAAATTGAAATAATGAATAATGTTAGTAAACAAATAGACTCTTTGAAGTTTTAGCAAAAACTTATAGAGGAACACGATTCATTGTCTATTTTTTGTCAAAAATGTAGAAGAAAGCATCTTTTAAGAGAATGTCCTCTTGATATTAAAGAAACTATTAAATGTGTAATTTGTATAGAGAACCATGCCACAAAAAAATGTCCCTCCATACCTGGGCCGAAATCTGTACTTGAAGGAGGAGAACTTGAAGCCGAATCACTGCATGCTATGGATAATGGGAGCATGAAGAAACTGGCCTCAGGTAAGTGCAAGTATGGATCCTGAACCTCCACTGCATTTTTTTGGTTATAATTCACATTCATATATTTATCCTAACACTAGTCACTCTCAACATTGTCAGCATGGGAACCAATATCATTATGGACAACCCTCCCAGTCTTGGCAACAAGGATGGACAGGGCCAAACCCTTCACATCATTCACACCATTTCTACCTTGCACCTATGCAGTCATACCCTCCTACATATGCACCTTACTCAATTCCACAACCATCATTACCTCAACTGAGTCAACCAATGCCACCATTTCCTTTACCTCCACCATTTTGACCTTCTCAGGTTCCTGCCCAACCTTTACCCAACCCCAATAACAAAGCAATACAAATGATCCATTCTATGAACCCACTTTCCCCATCCAGATATCAGTCCATGCTAGTTGGAGTTAATGACCTCCAATTGAGATCAGGGAAGATAGTAACCTCATAAAATCAAAAGCAACCTATGGTGATTATCAACAAGAAAGGTGAGGAGGAAACTCCTGACCATTCCAAAAAATATGACACCATCCAGCTTATCTTCGTACCTTATGAGCCTTTTCCATCTTCTTCCAACTGACCTCCCTATCTAGAGAGGTTAGTTATGGAGAAGAAAGACCCCATTCCTGAGTCTAGCCTGGATTCTAAGCTTAGGAACCTTTTCATAAAGGTACCTTTTCTCCAAGATATTAAAGAGATCCCAATTTACACAAAAATCATTAGGGAACTCTGTCTCAAGAAGCCATGAAGGAGAATATTAGAACCTCAAAATATTCAATTTGTTGCTAGAGCAGTAGAGTTAATGACGACGTGTATGCACATGGAGAAATATACCGACCCCGGAAACCCTGTTTTCACTGTTCAGATAGGTGATGTCCTTGTCTCCAATGTACTAATAGACTTGTGGGAATCCATTAATGTTCTGACCAAACAAACCATGGATCATCTTGGATTGGTCCATATTCGTCCTACTCCCACTATGCTTGAACTAGTAGACATATATAAAATCAAGCCAGAAGGGGTGTTGGATGATGTGGTCGTTTCTCTAGACTCTTGGGAATACCCAACAAACTTCATTGTGATTTAGCCAAAGAACCCTGTGGGAGGACGTCCCTTGATCATGGGACGATCGTGACTTGCTACGGACGTTGCTTATATCGGATGTCGTTCTAGTGACATGTATATTTCCCATGGAGATTCTAGGAAGAATGTCACCTTGTATCTGTTAGGTCCCTATAATACTAGTGATTCCTCCATTACTATTGTCATTGTATCCCTTATTGTTATTGTTGTGCCCCTATTGCCCCCATATTGTTATTATTGTGCCCCATAGAAGCCCACTATTGTTATTTTTGTGCACTTATATTATTATTGTTAGGTTGGCTTTGGTTATATTGTGACCCTTTAGAGTCCTATATATAGAAAGGAGGTTTTGTCATTTGTATCATCCAAGAATTGTTCATTTGTGTAATGTAAAGGAGGTTTCCCCCTCAAAGAGTCTAATTTCTAAGTCGTTGATCTATCTTTTCTATCTCTTTGTGAGCTGGTTTCATAACATTTGGTATCAGAGCTTGGATTCTAGGGTTTCGCTGCTCCAAACAGGTCATCATGGAATTTTCGCTATAAATTTTTTCTGTGATGTTTCACAACTGGAGCATGCCTGGAAGAATCATTGGAAGCATGTACCGGACACCTATTGTCGTCCACTAGCGTATCGGTAGTGGACTGCTTCCTCCAACAAGGGTTGTACCACCATGTAGATCCTGGACCACATAAGCCATCTCCTTGCACCTTGACAATGGGGTGAAGTAAATGTTTAGTCATACCAAGAACATACAATACCTCATGCAACTCTAGAACTTCTCCTGCTGGCTTTGAATGTATGTCAAGGATAAAGGCACCCCTAAATTTCAAACCCTTCAATGGATACACGCAAGAAATGGGCTGATTTAGCGGCCAACCAATAAGTAAGAGAGAGATATCCAATCCCGGATATATATTGTGAGTGCACATGCATATGTAGAGGGGAACTAAAAGTTTGGATGCACTCTTGGAATCTTATAATGTTGCATGATATTTCAGAATGGAATAATACCCTTTGAGCTAAAATCACTCTGAACCTCGGGTCTGAATTTAATATTTTTTTTCACTATATTTTCGAAGATATGATCCAAGTAAGTTAGGGTTTTTACAGGATCCCGAATTATATCTCAAACAGTTGACCTACGGAAAATCGTCATAAATTTGTTTCTGAGCATCAGATTGAAATTTCGTAAGAAGTTACAAAAATTGGATGGACTTTAGTTTTATGTGTATAAGTTTCAAATCCTAAGGTCAAAACAGTGACACGGGGAACTTCGTACAAGATCGCTCTACTGAACCAGTCTATAATTAGGTCATCGTGGGAGAGTTGTCTTAACTCTTCATTGGAGAATCCAATATTGATCAGACTTGCGGGTTAGCAAGAGTACTCAGAGGGTTACCACAGGAAGCAATTTTAGACCTTGGATATCCAAAATTACAAAGATACAACAGATTCAATATCGATCTCCTACAAAGTGAAAAAAGGTGTGTAGTTTTTTTAAATTTTCTGCATAAGTTTGGTTTAAAAAATTAGTTTGGAGGAACTCAAAGGGCATAGTGAAGCATTATTATCAGTAATTTATGCCCTGAAGAAAGAAAATGGAAACACCTAGTAATAAACCTTAAAGCTCTAGCATGACTCATGAAGAAGAGGAAGAAATGTAACATGATATATCAAAATTACGAGACCAAGTGCAACAATTTCACTCGCAAAAAAAGTAACAGAAGCTAAGATGGATGGTTTAAAGAAAGACGTAGAAGCTAAGATGTATGGCATGGAAACTAAGATGGATGGTTTAAAGAAAGGCGTAGAAGCTAAGATAGATGGAGTGGAAGCTAAGATGGATGGCATGGAAGCTAAGATGGATGGCGTGGAAGCTAAGATGGAAGATTTGAAGACAGATTTTGACATATTTTCTACAAGAAATTCTTACTAATGGCGAAAGGGTAGTAAAGGAAACTCATGATGATAAAAAAATAAATGTTAATCATGATTTCATAGACTCTAACATTGGATCGAAGAACCACCATGTTCCAAAGATCGATATGAGGAAGTTTGATGGCAAGGATCTCGTATCATGGATACTACAGATGGAGCAATTTTTCAATCTCCATAATGTGAAAAACACACAAAAGGTATGCATTGCAACTTTATATTCGGAACCAAATCAATTTATATGGTATCGATGGCTTTGATCTCGTAAACAAATTTTCACTTGGGCTATTTTTATGGATGAAATGATAGCACATTATGAGGATACAAAAAGCAACACTTTTTTTAACCAATTGATAAATCTCAAACAAAAGGGTTCAATGATGGAGCACATTAGGATTTCCAAAAATTGAATATAAGGGTAAAATATATTCGAGAGGAGCATAGGATTGATGTGTTCATAGGGACTTTAAAGGATAACGTCCAACATGAGGTTTGGGAACCTGATTCATTAGAGAAGGCATTCAGGTTGGCAAGAAAAATGGAAAGAAAAATTATGGCAACAAGGAAGCCTACCACTCACAATCATAAAGATGAAAGTGTTGTTGCCCCTAG
>APFE030010541.1:15709-32769 GCA_000404065.3 Pinus taeda
GTGCTAAGAAGAAATTATTTTACATAGATTGTGAAGAGGAGGAAGAAAAGGAACAAGAAACATCAAAAGAATAGGATATACACCAAGAACAAACCCTAGAGAAAGAAGAAATGAATTCGACCATATCTTGTAATGCATTGGACGGAATTACCACTCCTCAAACTATTAAGATAAAAGGGCATATCAAGAAGAAAAAGGTAATAGTGTTGATTGATTCGGACAGTACCCATAATTTTATTCATTGTAAGATAGCCAAGGAATTGAATTGCTTCCTATATCTAGCACCAGAGTGTCAAGTGATGGTTGTAAGTGGAGGAACCCTAAATTTCTTAGGAAAGTGCCATAATATCAAGCTATCCATGGGAGAATATGTATTGAATAGCCCAATGCTTTCCATTCCAATGGGTGGTGCTAATGTTGTACTAGGATTCCAATGGCTACAATCCTTGTGTACAAAAGCTTTTAATTTTCAAGAATTTTTCATGAAAGTTTCTTCAGAAGGAAAGGAAGTTGAATTAAGGGGCATTGCAGGGAAACTGGGAAAGATAATCGGCTCTAACATAATGACAAATATTCTAAAGAAAGAACAACGAGGCATAATTGCACAATTATGTTCACTAGAGGTTCCCACATCGAAATCATCTATTTCTCTAGATCTCCAAAAATTCTTGGACAATCATTCCAAGATATTTGACACTCCCAAAGGCCTCCCACCTATTCGTGATCATGATCATGCTATTTATTTGGTTCCAGGAAGTGTTCCTCTAAACATTAGGCCTTACAAATATCCCTATGCCCAAGAGTGAAATTGAATGTATGGTTGCAGAAATGCTAGAGGCTGGTATAATTCAACCTAGTTAAAGTTCTCTCTTTGCTCTAGTAGTATTGGTTCACAAGAAGGATGGATCATGGCACATGTGTCCAGATTATAGGGAGCTCAACAAGATCACTATTAAAGATAAATTTCCCATTCCTGTCATTGATGAATTATTGGATCAATTTCATGGATCAATTTACTTCACCAAGTTGGATCTTCATTCAAAATATCATCAAATCAGAATGAAGACTGAAGACATTCCAAAAATAACATTTAGAACTCATGATGGTCATTATGAATTCTTGGTCATGTCTTTTGGCCTTACCAATGCACCTTCTACATTTCAAGGTTTGTTCCATTTTCAAACCCTTCCTTAGAAAAAATTTGTTTGTATTTTTTGATGATATACTAATTATAGCAAGTCTTGGAAGGATCATTTTCATTATGTTGATAGGGTGCTCAAACTATTGGAGGAGAAACAATTATATGCAAAAATATCCAAATGTTTCTTTGGAGTACAAAAGGTGGAATATCTGGGTCATAATGTATCTCATGAAGGTGTTAAGGTAGACCCTAGAAAAATTAAAACCATTAAGGAATGGAAAATCCCCACATCCATAAATAATCTACAAGGATTTCTTGGGTTGACAGGGTATTATCACATGTTTGTTAAGAATTATGGGAGAATAGCAGCACCTGTAACAACATTATTGAAGAAAGATGCATTTTCATGGACTCCAGAAGCAACGAAGGCCTTTGAACATCTTAAAGAGGCAATGTGCCAAGCACCGGTCTTAGCTAGACCGGACTTCACAAAAACCTTTATTGTGGAATGTGATGCCTGGAGAAATGGAATTGGTGTTGTTTTAATGCAAGAAGAAATACCCATTACTTTCGAAAGTCATCCAATCAAATGAAAGTATTTACACAAAGCTATTTACGAGAAGGAAATGTTGGCAATACTACATGCACTTAAGAAATGTTGACCCTACCTAATTGGAAGAAACTTCAAGGTAAAAATAGATCATGATAGTCTTAAATACTTTTTAGAACAAATATTATCTTTAGAAGAGCAGCAAAAATGGGTCACAAAGATGTTGGGTTATGACTTTGAAATCATCTACAAAAAAGGGAAGCAAAATGTTGTGCCAGATGCATTCTCAAGAAAGGATGAGGATGTGAAAGCATTTCTTTGCACCAATGATCTAAAAATGGGGCACTAAAGGCTTCTTGTCAAGCTTACAAGAACCTCTCCCACTTCCAAAGCTTAAATATTCCCAAGACCTTATGATTAACCAATTGCGGAATTAAAAAGTGCTTGAAAATAGGTGTATGCTTATGTTTGTGTTCAAACTGTTTATGTCCTTAACTTTATTTGCTTGAACCGATATAAAACATATAAAAACAAGTAAAGCAACAAATACAAAGCAGCAACAAGCAATCACACATAACAACAATATAATATGGAGTTCACCCAAAACTCTTGGGCTACGTCTCCTTGAGCTCTAGTCAACTCGACTAGGCTCTCTAGGATTATGGCAAATTACTTTTACAAGCTCCATGCTCAACTTCACTGGTTTACACTAAACACAATGGGCTTAGAACACCATCTTATCCCTGGCTCTAAAGCTCTCCGACTTTCTGGCTCTAGCTCAGGCTCTGGATCTTCGACTCTAGCTCTGGCTCTGGCTCTTATCTCTTGGCTCTTGTTCATAAAACGCCCACTTGCAGTGTGGTACAATGATCAGGGGCTGGGGTTGTTACAAAGGAAATACACAGGCGGCCTTTCTTCAGGCGAAAATCCGAAACTAGTAGCATAACTCAAATACATAGAGAATACTCGGAATTACACTATCATGTACAAAAAATGAGATTCAAAATATATGATATCACACTCATAATCCCTATTGGGTCCACCATCCATCGCAATATCGCAATCGCATCGTCGCATGGCCAAATGGCCAAAAACCCATTTACACGGGAAATACATTGAAAATCTGAATTTCTGGATTTCAAATATTATGAAATTAGGCTTATAATTACCATCGGGTCCGGCCCTTATCAGCTTATCGCAAGTCACGTGCCCAATGGCCCTTTGTATCGAGGATCATCGATCACCTGATCGTCAATCGCTGATATCGACGTATCACTATCGGCACATCGCAATTGCAATGGCCCCCGGGGTTCCTTCCTTTGGCCGTGCCGACCATCGATCGCCGATATCGCACCTCGTATATCTCATTGGTAGGGTTCATATCCCTACTCCTCCAATCGTCGATCGACCAATCGCTCTGATCACCGATATCGCAATTGCTAATCGCAATTGGGGCAGGGGTCTAGGTTCTGCTCCTCTGATCGCCCGATCGTCGATCGCTTTAATCGCATATCGCTTATCGTGAATCCTTCATGCCTTTGGCTTAATTCCACCCTTTGAACCTATTGCGATGTGATTTTTCCTTCAAGAAGGCCTTAAGTCCATTTTTATAAGAAATGCCTCCTTTTCCAAAGGACAAAGGATATCTTCTTTCTATGATAACTTCTTCATTCGAAGTCCATTTTAGCCCATTCAAATTGCATCAGATTTAGAATGAAAATATCTTTGCAATGGGACTATTTCTAGGAGCATCCCTTGACTTTCATTTTCCTCTGTGAGGAACACTTTAGACTTAGAAATCTATTCTAGATCCATTTTGGATCACGCCTTCCGACTAAAAGAAAATTTGGTCCCCAAAAGTCTGATATACTGATCTGAATAGTAAATGAGAGTACCTCACCATCTTCTTTCAGTGTTCATACACTTGCCTCTGCATAGTGCCTCTGAACCAAAGTCTTTGACCACTCTCCTTCCTGGATGTGTTGGTCCTCCTAGGAAGAATTGTTTTCCTCCTTGACTTCATGCATAACTCCTGGTGAGATGGTCACAGAAGGTAGCTTGAAATTCTCTACCTTGATCATTGATCCAAGGTGGCTCAAACAAATGTAAAGTTACATCTGCCTCACAAAATTTTTATTTGTACCTATTTGAAAAGCTGTCAACAACAACTGTTAACAACAACAGAAATACAGACAACAACTGGATGGCCTAAACTCCTGCTTCAACAAAAGAAACAGATTTCACATCTTGTGAACACCTCCATGTCTTACATCTGCATACAAATAATGGACTAGATAACAAGAACACAAAACATGCCTTTAAAACAAATTACCCTTCAAGTCAAACATGTGGAAAAGATCTCAAGGATTCTTTTCAAAAGATGAAACACTTCATCATCATCTCCATCTTGGAGACCAAATCAACTTTTCTCAAGTCAATATTGCATACATGTTTACAACAAAGCAATCAACCCTTCAAGTTAATCACACACACATGTTAAAATACAAGGAAACCATCAGCATCCCTGTGTTCATGCATCTCATGATTATGCATGCATTTCATCTTTCAACTTTCGCTTAATCACACTATACTTTCGAAGCTGAAATGAAATATAATGTTGCAGCAACAAAGTGAATCTCCTACTCAACTTTTCCCGTTCACCTTCTTGGTAAAATCCCGCAACTTGCATTCCATCAACAAAGAAATGCAAACAGATGCCTTATATCAATAGACATGCAATCTTAATTGGATAAGAACTCTAGCCATTTCTTACCAATCCATTTCAAAGGTCTTTCCTTTGTCTGCACATCAACATCAACATGTGAATCATCCTGAAACACATCATTCATGGAAACTTCCTTTCCATTTCTACCATTTTCTCTTTCCACCTTCTTCAAGTTTCGTGGAAGCATTGTTGGATTCAAAGTCCAACATCTTTCAGCAAGATGCCCTTGCTTATGGCAGTAAGTGCAACACATGTGCATCCTCTTGAAAACATGATTTTCCTTGTCCAGTGGACCTTTGGCTTCTTGCTTCCTTTCCTTCAAAATTTTCCTGTATGTGGCCATTCTCTTCCAACATCTAGAAACGATATGGTTATCCAAACCGCAAAAGGAACATGAAACTCTTTTCCCATATCTATGTGGAAATTTACCATGATGAACATAATCAAAAGGAATATGGTTAGTACCAGATTTATACCTTTCTCTTTCACCTTTATTTCCTTCACGAGGAGGTGAATTGAATGACGAAGTAGCTCCCTTTGGAACACCATCAACCTCTACAAGGCTTTCAGAGTTTCCACAACTCTCTGGTTCAAGCACATGCTTCTGAACACCTGCATCTTGCAAATGATGTTTCAAGCTATTGCATTCCTCCTTAATACAATCTTCACACTTCTGAGTTAGAGGACATGCAATGAAACTCCTTCTTGGAACTATTTCAATGGCCTTCATGGCAGCTTTGGAACTTTCTCCATAAGACTGTCCATAGCCAAGACCCAAATACTTAGGCCTTTCCTCAACCATTACTGGCTCAATAATACCATGTGCATTTTTACCCAAGCCCTTTCCTTCATATCCCATCTTGGACATTAGCTTGGAACCTATGCCTCTAGTATGTTTTTTAAAAGAACCAATATAAGGATTCTTAGAAGAATTTGAAGACAAACAAGAATTTTTTACCTCTTCTTAAAGCTGATACTTGACTAAGGCTTCCTTGGAAACAAAGATTTGTGTCTCCAACTCATGCATCCTTTTCAAGTTCATATTTGCAATATGAAGTTGCCTCTCCATTTCCTGCAATTTTTCAGAAAGAAATTGCTTCTCTTCCTCCACGGGATTCAACTGCTCTCTAAGTATGCTGCTCTTCCTTCCATCCTCATACATTTCTCTCACCATATCCATCATGATGAAAAAGTCTTGCTTCTTTTCTCCATCGAAGAATCTTGTGATGAAGTAATAATTTGAGGACTCACTTGTAGAAGTCGTCATTATCAAAATGAACAAAAGAAATTCAAACAAGATTAATAAAGAGCTTTATTCAAGCAACCTTTTGCAACAAAGCTCTTGTGCATCTAGGATTGCTTTGAGGTCCTTTGGGATAGAAGAATGCCTTCAGCCCTTCTTCCTTTTTGTCCTCTCTTGAACTGAGCTATCAATAGCTTTCCCTTCACCTCTGCAAACTCAAACAATATTCAGTCTGCAAATAGGTATACAATCAACCTCTGACTGTTTAAACACCTTTCAGACAAGCAATCTTTGCTCTGTCAATCAAGAATTCTAATCTAATACCACCTACATCATGATACCATCTACTCTGGTACAACCATATTTGGTATCACCTTCCTGAAGATGGGGTTAATCAATCTGAGGCTCTGATACCACCCGATCTAAAAATGGGGCACTAAAGGCTTCTTGTCAAGCTTACACGAACCTCTCCCACTTCCAAAGCTTAAATATTCCCAAGGCCTTATGATTAACCAACTACAGAATTAAAAAGTGCTTGAAAATAGGTGTGTGCTTGTGTTTTTTTTTAAACTGTTTATGTGCCTTAAGTTTATTTGCTTGAACTGATAAGACATATAATAGCAAGTAAAGCAGTAAATACAATACAACAACAAGCAATCACACATAACAACAATATAATATGGAGTTCACCCAAAACTCTTGGGCTACGTCTCCTTGAGCTATAGTCAACTTGACTAGGCTCTCTGGTATTATGGAAAAGTCATTTTCCAAGCTCCACACTCAACTCTACTGGTTTACACTGAACATAATGGGCTTAGAACACCATCTTATCCCTGACTCTGAAGCTCTCCAGCTTTCTGGCTCTCGCTCTGGCTTTGGTTCTCGGCTCTGGCTCTGGCTCTAACTCTAGCTCTAGCTCTTCGGCTCTGGCTCTGGCTCTGGCTTCGGCTCTGTCTCTAGATCTTGGCTCTTGGCTCTTGAGCTATCAGCAGTTCACTCGACCTCCAAGCGACTGTCTCAACAAATTTCAACTCTCTGGTTTTTTGCTTGACCTCCAAGTGACTCCAAAAACTCCCTTAGTTGCCTGCCCCTCCCCTCAATCATGCTCTCTGGCTTCTTTGAGGTATTTTCCTGGCTCTGCAGCTTCCCTAGCCGTTTCTCTGCGTATAATCATTCCTTTGTCTCTTTAGCTAGCCCTCTGGCTTTTGGCTCTATGGCTCTGCGTGTTACAAATGCATCATTGTTCACAAAACACCCGCTTGCGGCATGGCAAATGATCAGGGGCAGGGGCTGTTACGAAGGAAATACACAGGTGGCCTTTCTTTAGGTGAAAAGCCAAAAACAACAACATAACTCCAATACATAGAGAATACTTGGAATTACACTATCAGGCACAAAAACCGAGCTTCAAAATCTATGAAATTGTTCTCATAATCCCTATCAAGTCCACCATCCATCGCAATATCGCAATCGCATCGTCGCATGGCCAAATGGCCAAAACCCATTTACACGGGAAATGAATTGAAAATCCGAATTTCCAAATTTCAAATATTATGAAATCTGGCTTATAATTCCCATCGAGTCCATCCCTTATCAGCTTATCACAAGTCGCGTGCCCAAAATCCCTTTGTATCGGGGATCACCGATCGCCAAAATCGGCGTATCACTATCGGCATATCGAAATTGCAACGATCCTGGGGGTTCCTTCTTTTGGCCGTGCCGATCGGCGATTTGCTGATCTGCCAATCGCCGATATCACACTTCTCGTATCCTATCAGCAGGGTTCATATCCCTGCTCCTCCAATCGTCGATCGGCCGATCGCTCTGATCACTGATATCGTAATCACTAATCACATTGGCGCAGGGGTTTGGGTTCTGCTCCTCTGATCGCCTGATCACTGATCAGCGATATCGCTGATTGCTTTAATTGCATATCGCTCATCGTAAATCCTTCATCCCTTTGGCTTAATTCCACCCTTTGAGCCTATTGCGATGCGATTTTTCCTTTAAGAAGGTCTTAAGTCCATTTTTATAAGAAATGCCTCCTTTTCCAAAGGACAAATGCAATCTTCTTTCTACAATAGCTTCTTCGTCCGAAGTCCATTTTAGCCCATTCAAATTGCATCAAATTTAGAATGAAAAGATTTGTGTAATGGGACTATTTCCAGGAGCAGCCCTTGACTTTGATTTTCCTCTGTGAGGAACACTTAAGTCTATTCTAGATCCATTTTGGATCAGCCATTTCTATTATCCAACTAGATTGGATAAATGAAGCAAGGGATGAATGTAAGAATGATGAAGAAGTGTGGGCGCTCATTCAAAAGATACAACAAGATCCCAGTACATTTGATACATTTAGCTGGAAAAATGATTCCTTATAGTACAAAGGTCAATTATACCTATGTAAGAATTCCCAACTCAAACAAAATATTCTTAAGGAATTGCACACCTCTCCCTTAGGAGGGCACTCAAGATTTCTAAAAACTTACCACATGGTTAAGAAGGAATTTTTTTGGGATGGCCTTAAATTGGATATTCAAAAGTTTGTGGTAGAGTGTTTGGTTTTCCAACAAAATAAAGTTGAAACAATTAGGACCCCAGGTCTATTACAACCTTTATCCATTCCAAGCCAACGTTGGGAGGAGGTTTCATTGGATTTTATCACAGGTTTACCTGTCTGAAGGAAAGAGTGTTATCATGGTGGTAGTTGATAGACTTACCAAGTATGCACACTTTTGTGCATCATCTCATCCATTTAAATCGAGTACAGTTTTTAATTCATTTATGGAAACAATTCAAAAGCTACATGGAAACCAAAAGATTATTGTAAGCGACAGAGATCCCATTTTCACTGGAAATTTTTGGACATAATTATTTTCTTGTCTTGGTACTCATTTAGCTCATAGCTCATCTTATCATCTTCAATCTGATGAGGAAACTGAGATAGTAAACAAATGTTTAGAAGGATATCTTCGTTGTTTTGTATCTGATAAATAGACACAATAGATCAAATGGTCACCACTGGGTGAATGGTGGTATAACACTTCCTTCCATACTGCAGCAAAATGACCCCATTTCTGGCACTCTATGGATATCATCTACCATCCATCACATCATATTTAAGAGAAAATTCTAAGGTTCAAGTAGTGGAAGATCACATCGAGCATCAACAACAAGTTCTCCAACTCTTAAAGGATAACCTCAACTTGGCGCAGAATAGAATGAAACAGTAGGCAGATCAATGTCGCAACGAAAGAAGTTTTGATGTAGGTGATTAGATATTCCTACGGCTACAACCATATAAAAAATGTCCCTCAAGCAAGTTAAGAAGGATAATAAATTATCACCAAAGTATTATGGTCTGTACAAGGTGTTGAAAAAGATAGGTACTATGGCATACAAATTGGAGCTTCCTCCAGCTTCCCGAGTGCACCCCTATTTCCATGTTTCATGCTTAAAGAAGGTTATATGTGACAAGCTCCCAGTTCAAACAATATTGTCAGAACTTAACGAGGAAGAAAAAATCATATTGGAACCTGAAGCAGTCAAAGAAACAAGAACTCGACAACTACAAAATCGATCAATTTTAGAGTATCTCATCAAGTGGAAGAACTTACCCATTGAAGATTCCACATGGGAGGATGAGAAATTTTTACAAAAGCATCCAGAACTACTCAAGCATTGAGGACAACACTTTTTTGATGGAGAGGGGCATGTTAGGTCCCTATAATACTAGTGATTCCACCATTACTATTGTCATTGTATCCCTTATTGTTATTGTTGTGCCCCTATTGTCCACATATTGTTCTTATTGTGCCCCATAGAAGCCCGCTATTGTTATTTTGGTGCCCTTATATTATTATTGTTAGGTCGGATTTGGCTATATTGTGACCCCTTAGACTCCTATATATAGAAAGGAGGTTTTGTCATTTGTATCATCCAACAATTGTTCATTTGTGTAATGTAAAGGAGGTTTCCCCCTCGAAGAGGTTTATTTCTAAGTCATTGATCTATCTTTTCTATATTTTTGTGAGCTGGTTTCATAACAGAACTTAAAATGGAAATCCAGGTTGACCCTGCAAAAATAGAAATTATTTTGAGTCTTTCTATACCCAAAACTCAAAGGGAAGTGAGATGTTTTCTAGGACATGCGGGCTACTATAGGAGATTCATTGAAAATTTCTCAAGGATAGCTACCCTCCTTTTTCAACTTTTGGCTAAAGAAAGTGAGTTTTCTTGGTCCACAGCTTGCCAATAGTCCTTTGAGACATTGAAAGAAATACTAGTCCAGGCACTAGTTTTGAGAGGACCAAATTGGTCCTTGCCATTTCATATTTTCTCTGATGCCTCAGATAATGCTATTGGCACAACTTTAGGACAAGAAGACAAACAATCTTATGCTATTTATTTCATTTTTAAAAACTTGTCACCCACTGAAATACATTATATGGTTACTGAGAAAGAGTTTTTAGTTGTAATTTTTTCCATTAATAAATTCAAACATTATATCACGGGATATGAAGTCTTTGTGCATACTAAGCATTCCGCAATAAGATATTTGATGAATAAACCATTAACTAGCAGTAGAGTGACTAGGTGGTTATTATTGTTACAAGAATTTAATATTACCATTATTAAAAGACCAGGAAAATCTAATGCAGTAGTAGATTATCTTTCAAGATTAAATAATCCTGGTGAAGCAATTCTTGTTGATGATGATTTTCTTGACGAACATATTTTTGATGTGTCAACAAAATCCCCATGGTTTTCTAACATAGCTAACTATTTAGTCATTGGAAAATTACCACCTCACTTATCTGCTTGTGAAAAGCGGAATATCATATAGAAAAGCATTGCATATTCCTAGATTCAAGGAGACCTCTTTTACACCAGAGCAGATCTCATTATTCGTAGATGTGTAAAAGAGGAATAAGTGTTTGATATTTTAAAATTTTCCCATGATGACCCTTGCGGGGGTCACTTCGATGATAAGCGGACTGCGTACAAAGTGTTACGAGCTGGCTATTTTTGGTCCTCCTTATTTAAGGATGCCAAGCAGTACGTCAAGCGATGTGACAGCTGTCAGCGAATTAGCCAACCTAATCAAACCAATGAATTTCCTTTATGTCCTCAAGTTATGTCTGAGCCGTTTGAAAAATGGGCCATTGATTTTGTAGGAACAATAAAATCCAACATCATTAAATAAAAAGCATATTTTGTTTTGTACATATTTCGTTACAAAATGGGTAGAAGCTAAAGTTGTTTCTTTTGCTACTAAAAGAGTTATTGTTGATTTTCTTTTTACTGAAACCTTTACTAGATTTGGTGTGCCTAGAGAAATTTTTTTTGACAATGGACCATAGTTTATTTCTAATCTGGTACAAGGTGTGATGGAGCAATCAAAAATACGACACAAGAAATCTACACTATATCACCCGCAAGAAAATGGTCAAGTGGAGTCCACAAACAAGGTGATTGAGTCCATCCTCACAAAGACAGTAAATATTCACAGAAAGGATTGGGCTGAAAAATTACTAGAAGCATTGTGGGCATACCGAACCACTTGGAGGAACAACACAGGATACACACCATATGAGCTTGTCTATGGGAAACAAGTCCTCTTTCCAATAAAATTCTAGATCAAGACTTTCATGATTGTAGTCCAATTGGGGCTAGATCTCTCTGAAGCACAACAACCACATCTTCTACAGTTGAATGAGTTAGATGAATTCTGAAGGGATGTTGTTCAGCAGAACATCTTGGTTCAACAACAACGCAAGAAGTGGCATGACAAGTCCATCCAAAAGAAGCAATTCCAACCAAGTGATTGGGTTCTCCTTTACGATTTTAGATTCAAATATTTTAAAGGGAAATTCCATACACACTAGATGGGACCCTATGAGGTGGTCCAAGTGTTTGAAAATGGAGCGGTAGAGATTAAAACTATTGATGGACGGAATTCTATGTTCTTGGTAAAGGGGTATAGATTGAAGGTATATTTTCATCCCCTTACTAAAGGAGATTTTATGTAGCAAGTCCAACAACAATCTGAAAAGGAGTTGGTAGGTGGTAACACCAACCTATTGAAGATTTGATTCTTCTTTTCCTCATGGAAAAATAATAATAAAAGAAAAAAAATGACATATATATATAAATAAATAAATAATATATATATATATTATATATATATATATATATATAATATATATATATATATAATATATATATATATATATATATATATATATATATATATATATATATATATAATAAGAAAAAAAATTCTTGTACCCGTTGACTGACATGATTGCAAAAGGATCAACCTAAAAAAAGCATGCTGGCAGGAAGATCGAAATTTCAATAGAAAGGGAATGTTACTTGAATTTTTAGATATGCTAGTTGCCACCAAGAAGAAGAAAGTTCAAGGAACCTAGCCCTTACCCAAGTTTGAGGTAACTAGCATGGAAATTTTAATCCAAATAAACGCTTAATTCCCGCTGCAATTACTTTTTCTAGCACCAGTGCAGGTAGACCTTGAAGATAAAATTCTTCCTTTCTTCTGTTTTCTTGTTTCGTAATTCCCACTATTTTTCTTTTTCTAGATCCCCAATGAATTACCCTCCTCTTTCTTCTAAGAAAACTACCCTTACCTGATCTCATAAAATCCCTCTTTTTCCCCTGAAGTTTTTCCACATCCCATTCTCGTTTATCCCCCTTGGTGATATTGTTCTTGGAATCCCTACAGTAATGTTCCTTCCCATTCTGAAGATCACCCCTTTCCCACTTTTGTATTCCCTCATAAATTGATTGTAGAATTTGATGTAGTTAATCCAGAAGCCATGCTCATGAAACACCAAAGGATGGCAAATAAAAATTTTCTTGTATATTGAGGAATTTTTTTTTTTAAAGTCCATCTACAGAATTCTTATTTTGGTAAAATCCCTAGCGCAAGATGCACAGTGCAAGCATGATGCAGTGCAAGCAGAATCAGTGCAGGAGAGTGGTCGACTGTGGAAGCAAGTGCAAAACAAATTTCACACAATATAGGAGCGTCTTATGAAGAATGTTTATGGAATTTTATTACTTTGCACATGAGTGATTCCTACACTGATAGATCATAACATCGTATATTTTAATTAATACTTTGTTTTATCATTTACTGACTTAGGAAAATTTTTAAAGTGCAAGATATATTGGGTTCTGAAATCTAATTTTTTAATGAGTACTGAAATATGTCTTAATTGAATTATGAGGTAGACCGTGGGATAATACAGATTGTCCAAAAACTCATACTCACCTCCTTTGAAACAATCTCCCATCACTTGTTCATTATTTTCTTATCTCCTAACCCGATCATTATGACTGTTACACTGCCACCACATAAGCCTCTGCCACATCCAATCATTATTGCTCACCCATAGTAGGATGATACATATCTGCATCTAATCTGAGGATTCATTCTTTTATCATTAAACATGATCGGTTGGATAGGACTGAAAAGATGAAGGATGGATGAACCTCCGACATAAAATTCTCAACAACCGTTGGTATCACTCACTAAAAACCTTTTGAGGTTGTGATAGGGAATTGTGGAAAATTCGAACATGGCACCCGTAAGGAATGAGCCATCATCCTTAAAGGAGATAGAGCAGACTGCAGAATACTGGAACAGCCTTGCACTATTGCAAGAATCTGGATTCCTTCCTTTTTTGCAGAAGTTCGATGGCTTCGACATGGCCATGGTGTTGGAGTTTGTGAAGACATTTGAAGGAGGTTGAGCTAGGGTCAGCTCATTAGAATTCAAAGTCACAGAGGAGTCCATTGTGTGAGCTACAAGCTTTCCAACTATAGGGGAGAAGTAATTCAAAAAGGAGCGGCTTGAAAAGAAACGATGGCATTGATTTGTGAGTGACAGAAAGCTCAAAGTTGACTAGAAGAAAGGGCTTCCATAGAGCGCCATGTTTGGAAAATGGAGAGACCTCATGTACATACTACATAAGTTTTTGACCTGTGAGGGACATTACACATTAGAGTTCGTGTACCATATCAGGTTGTTGTTGCACTTTGAGTTGAGGAAACTTATTAATTTTCCTTACTACTTGCTCCGAAATCTCAAGAAAATGGCGAAAGGTGTGCAAAGTGGGGATGTAAGCCAAGTCATGTATAAGCTATATCATCATGGGCTTACTGTAATCCTCGTCAAGAAAGTGCTGGAAAAAAAGTGAGTGACCTAGAAGGCATTCCTGAAGGAGTTTCGGGCGAGGAGTGCACAAAAGTCTACTGGCACGAGTGCAAGCAAGAAAAGGAAGGCAAAGACACCGTCCACTTCCAAGCAAAACGGTAAAAGCACACCGGTGCAAGCGAAAATGAACTTTGTATATCGGTCAATCTCTTCAATTGTGATTGATGAATCACCTCAGGTTTTGCCTAAAGACCATAACCTTTCAATACTTGCAGATGCAACGGCCCACACCATGGTAAATGAATAAAACGTGGAAAAGGAAGACGACATATTATTGTCTACCCTTGTTCACAGATTAAGAAAGAAGAAGATGACACCAAGTGCAGGTTAAGTTCAGGGAGAGGGTCACGAGAATGATGAGGCACAATACATGGAGACCCTCGACAATTTTGATGAATAGGACATCGAAACCCTTAATGTTTTTTATGAACAGGGTACTAAAGCCCCTGCTGGTTTAAATGGACAAGGTACTGAATCCCCTGAAGAATTAGAAGAACAGGGCATTAAAAACCCTGTGGAGTTAAGTGTACAAGGTATTAAAACCCTTGGCATGAAGGCTATGGAGGGCACCAAAACCCTCAGTGCTAAGGAAACCCCAAGCGTAGAAACTTTTGGTGATGTCATAATGCAAACGTTGGACAACCTTAATCTCGAAAATGATGGGACTTGCTTTGAGTCCATTGTAGAGAAGGTATTTACACCAGAGAAGTTGAGCATGGAGCCCTCTACCCTCTACCTAAACAACTGAATAATGGAATTGAAGCATCAAGTTCATGACCTAGAGGCTTTGAACCAGGTCATGAAGGAGAAAAATTGGCAAAAGCAAGGTGAGGTAGAGCTGCTCGCAGAAGTCAAGAAGCAGAAACAACAAGTGAAAGTATGGAAGTATCAGGAAAATGCCTCAAGAAGATGACTAATCAACTAAAAAGAGCCCAAGTTAAAAATCCAAAGCTAGTGAAAGCAGGAATAAGTCTTGAAGTATAGGATTGAGAGCCAGCCACCCATTTTTGAAGATTGTTTTCAAAAGGTAAAATTTTGTGTGAGGACACACAACAACTTAGGGATGGGAGGATTTTGGCATCCCAAATTTCTCTATTTTTACCCTATTCCCAAAAACCCTAACCTCTGTTTTATCTCTATTTAACCCTCTCATTCCTGCACTCGTCCAAGATAATCATCTATTCCTACATATACTTCGTATGTCATAATTAAGATTTATTAAGTGCTTTATTAATTACTTTACATATATTTCATAACTTTTAGTACCTCTTGTAACTTATGTTTAAATTTCCTAAAAGTAATTGAAGAACTAAGTGCTAATCATTATTTAGCGTGATCAGTGTAGGCAGATTCCTGCACCGCCAACAATGTTGCTCCGTGATAGTTCGAATCCTTCCACGCAAGCGTTTTTTATCCATTGTTGACACCTAATCCTCATGACAGGGTAGATATATGTAAATAGATAAATAAGTAATATGAACAATCATTGGGAGATGAACTAAACAATCTCTCCCTCATGTATATAATGAAGACCTACCTGATGGAATATGACACATGAATCATTTTTGCGTTATGGAGTTACTACCTGGCCTGACATGGTATAAGAGCCAGCTCCTTCTTTTTTTAGCTTTTATGTCCTTTGTAACTCCCTAGTCTGCTCCTCTGCTCTCCATATAGAAGTGTTGCTCCATATAATTCACTATCCATATAATTCGTTGCCCATATAATTCAATGCCTGTACGCTTATCTGCTACACTGCTTGCACTCTCTGGCTCTCTAGACTATCCATAAACGTTTTCTGCCATACTGTTCAAGGGAATCAAAATGAATTAAGTCATTAACAGTGGTCCTCCTAATCGGGATTGTTCCTTCTGGGCAACTTATTCCACTGAAATCCATTGCCTCCGCCATTATCGTGAGCCCATGCAGTCCGTTTGAAGAAAGTTGGTGCGTGAGTCGAGTTGCCGCCACCACTGAAAGCCATCACCTCAGCCAAGGTTCTAACTATTCTCAGTCATAGTTTACACAGCTGTCAAGTTGCGACCATAGTAGCTACCGCTGTAGCTCTCCTCCATAAGTCTGGTCCGTTGCTGAAGGAATCAAGCCACACTGCATAAGTTTCCAAGTTTCTGCAATGGAAGCACACCGCGGTCGTTTGGCCCGTAAAGGGTTCCTTTTTTTGGTAATATTTACACTTTCGAATCAATGCTCCATATAAACGTTGTTTCATTCTTGGCATAGACACCTTTCTCAACACTGAGACAATCAACTAAACCTGCCTTTCCTCCCACTCTGCTTGTAGTTGCTATATCAACTTTTGCTGTTATTTCCTTGGTTGTGTGCTTCTTCCACCGCCCAAAAAAAAAAAATGCCCACACAATAAACCTCAACCTAATGTTCCATATTATCACCGATTCAAATAAACGCGTTTCTTGTGAGTTCACAAGATTTGAACTGTTTTCATCGTTGTTATTTTTCTTCTCTACATTAGTGTATGGTATATTTTTCAAAATTGCATATGATATTGCTATCAGATTTCATTTTGTCATATATATATATATATATATATAGATATATAATATATTATATTATATATATATATATATATATATATATATATAATATATATATATATGATGATGGTTGGAATATAGGGGGGCCAACATCAAAGGAGATGAATCCGACATGAATCTTGAGTGATAGGTGGAGCTGAGTGCTACTTCTAGTGTGGATATGCCATGTATTGTATTGAAGTTTTATAGTATATACGTTGAGATTAGATTGGTGAAGACCAAATTTAGATAGCTTTGTTGCCTTTTCATGTAAAACAATTCAAGAATGTTGCAGAAAAATGATGAGGAAGAGATTTGAATTTTTTTTGAGAATGCATAGTTGATCTATGTTTTATATTTTCATTAAAGACAAAGACAGTACATGGAGAGAATGCCTTTTTGAAATGTAAAAAAAAAAAATTACCACCAGAAGTACAATTTTACTGTATATTGGCAGAAGTATTTTTTATCAGAAGAAGTTTTTTTTTACAGAATGCATTCAATCATATCCATGGTGGGAATAGTTCTCACTAGCAAGGAGAACTATCCTGAATGGTCCTGGATGATAAAACACACCCTCATTTTCAATGAGTTGTGGAAAGGAGTG
>APFE030010541.1:35610-61049 GCA_000404065.3 Pinus taeda
GCAAGTGGGTCTACAAGAACAAGTATAAAGCTGATGGCTCACTTGACAAGCACAAAGCTAGGCTTGTGGCAAAAGGTTTTGCACAGAAAGAAGGGGTCGATTATGAGGAGGCTTTTGCCCCCATAGCAAAATGGTCTACCGATGGTTGGAAAGTCCATCAAATGGATGTAAAAACTGCTTTCTTCAATAGAGATCTAAAAGAGAATGTTTTTTTGTCCCAGCCTGAAGGACTTGTTGTGAAAGGACATGAACATAAAGTATGCAAACTGGTGAAATCCTTGTATGGCCTCAAACAAGCACCGTGAGCCTAGTACGAAAAACTAACTGAGCATCTTCTGAAACTCAATTTCAAACATTATGATCTTGATGATGCAACTTTATTTGTCAAGAAAGTTGGAAAAACAGTTGTATATCTTGTGGTATATGTAGATGATCTTTAGATGATAGGGAACAATGAAAGCTACATTGCATCCATAAAGAAGGAATTGGGGAAAAGTTTTGAAATGACTGATTTGGGCTATGTTCATTACTATCTTGGAATTGAAGTAACCCAACATCCGAAGTCCATATTTATTTTTCAAAAGAAATACTTTGGAGATTTGTTGAACAGGTTTGGCATGATAGAGTGCAATCCTCTTACTACTCCAATGGAACAAAACTTAAAGCTCACATCTATTGAAGGAAAGGAATTTGAGGATGCAACAAAGTATAGATAGCTTGTAGGAAATCTCAACTACCTAACTACTACTAGCCCAGACATTTCGTTTCTTGTTAGAATCCTCTCCAGGTTTATTCAAAAACCTTGTGAGGGACATTGGTCTACTGCAAAAAAATTTCTAAGGTACTTGAAGGGAACTCAAGGCTTTGGAATCAAGTATACACAGGTGGACGACTTTAGCTTGATTGGATACTCTAATTCAAACTTCGATGGAGACAAAGAAATTGGGGTATCTACTTCAGGTTATGCTATGAGTCTTGGATTAGGAGCTGTCTCCTGGAGATCACGCAAACAATCAGTTCCAGCAGATTCCACAACATAAGTAGAATATGTGGTAGCAGCTGAAGCAATGAAAGAAATTGTGTGGGTTGGGAAAATTCTTGAAGATTTGCAGATAAAACAAGTACAATCAACTCCACTCATGATTGACAACACCTCTGCAATAAAGTTGGCCAAGAACCCAAAGTTCCATGATCGAACGAAGCATCATCAATACTAAATATCATCTGATTCGACATCATGTTGAGGCCAAAACAATCCATCTCCGTCATTGTTCCACAAATGAGAAAATTGCAGACATCTTCACCAAAGCTCTTGGAAGATAAAAGCTTGAACAATTAAGAATGATGCTTGGAATCACCAACATCCCTTCAGATTAAGGGGGGGAATGTTGACACCTAATCCTCATGATTGGGTGAATATATGTAAATAGATAAATAAGTAATATGAACAGTCAATGGGAGATGAATTGAACAATCTCTCCCTCATGTATATAATGAAGACCTACGTGATGGAATATAACACACGAATCATTTTTTCCTTATGGAGTTACTGCCTGGCCTAACATCCATGACTCCTAGTTTAGTTGCAGACTATTTGAGGATGGACATTGGCGGCATATAGTCAGGAATACTTTCCAAGAATATGGTCTATGACCAGCAAAGTTTGAGCTTTGTTATAACCATTAGCCACTTTTTCAGTGTTGTTTGTTAGTCCATTCGACCGAAAGGCTTGAATAGGAAATGACTATAATTAACATAATATGGCTAAGTCCGAGAGAACATATATAATATAAAGCATAGGTAGAGCCAAGCTAGTGATCTTTGAGCTTGTAATTTTATTTACTTTGTAATTTTGTATCGACCTCGATTCTGGGCTGGACTCACATTATCATGTATATTGGCTGATCAAGTTTAATACAAGTAATGTGCCATGTTTTCTTCACGTTGTGTCTAATTTTTATTTCATGCATGATTAAGTGCTGAACTGTTTCGTTTCCTAAACAGGAAACAAGTTGGTTGGCTAGGGCCCAGCCAACCCAACTCGTTTACCCTTGTGCTATCGTCATTTAAAAGGTTTGTGTGAACATTTATTCTTTTGCAATTGTGTGGCTTGGATTGCTCTTATGTTTATTTCAAAAATTTTGAGTTAAATTCATCTGATAGTCAAGCGTGAACGAATCCATAGTTTGGAGGTTTTATTAAGTTTATTTCTTTCTTGCAATTTCTTTCCTGTAATTACTTTCATGCAATTTCCTTCCGACAATTCTTTTCTTGCAATTTTTGTCTTAGTTTTCTTCCACTCAGGTCGTGCAGGAAGATTCTTCATGTACAAGTGCATGTAGTTTCCTGCACTCTAGTTTATTCATTTACTCTACATCAAGTGTTATGTTCCTTTTCCTGCTTATAATTTCATTTATTCCTGCAAGAAAACATATTGTTAATTCAAGTAATCATTCTCAATATTAAGATTTATACTTCTGAAGGATCTAAAAATGTTTACGTGAATTAAGGAAGGACGTTATTACAAACACCATACTTTACACTTGTAGTTTATGACTTGAGAAAAAAAGGAACAGAAACGTTATAAGTGAATTGCTTAAAGTTAGTTGATGCATGCAAATTAATTTGACTACTGCTTGATTATTCCGAATTTTTTTTCTTTATAAATTTTAATTTCATTGCAAAGTTCAGCTAACTAAAGCATTCTTTTTCACGTGTAATTTATCTCAGAATCTAGCTTGCAATTGCAATTCTTTTCAACGCGTCTTTTAATTATTTCGAAAGTAAATTGGAAACTTTGGTGAAGGAACCTTTGTCTTGGTTTAAGAGCTAGTCTCTTTTCATAGGAACAAAGTGTTGTAAGCCTTGAGGCTTATAGAACCTCCATAAAGACATAAGTCTTCAGTAAAGAAGGTAGAATATAATTTTTCACATAAGTACTGTACCTGCACTAGTGCAAGAAAATTGCAATAGTACAAGAACAATTTGCTTGGTGTAGAAGGAAGATCAATTGGGAAACTATTGGATTGAGGGGGCCTGACCTAGTTTCAGCGTTAATTAGCCAAACAAATCCCTACACTACTGGCCCTTTCGGCATCAACACGCGATGTGCAGACTAAAATCTCACCCGAAGTAGTATGGGGGGATGTTAGAACAAAGTTTCCACACCCTGAGATGGTCATGATGTCATTTTATTCCATCTATTCCTTCCTTCACACAGGTCTCTTCGCTCTAGGGCTTGCCAAACGAACCCTCTAGTTTGTCCTTCAATACCTCTGCAAAAGGGCACGGTTGACCTTCGCGCAGCCCTGTCCTTCGATTCAGATGCTTTCGCGCTACTAAGGTAGCGTATTGCTCAGATTGTTAAGTTATCTTGAGAATATTACTTATCTTATTAGATACTCACAGTTAGCATCGCGTAAATTGGTATTCTTATATGCATTCAATTATCCAACATAATTATATAGGAAATTCATACATAAAATGACAAGATGCATTAATCGGAACAAAGACACCGAAATTGCAGAATACTTCTCTTTATTAATCTCTTCTAATGCATTGCATACTTTGTCCACCCTGTGCACACAGCTATAGGGGTCTGCGCACTCATCTACAGATTTCCACCCTATGCCTCTGCGCACTCAGCTGCAGTGCCTCTACGTACGCTACGACCCGAAACTTAGACTTCTTACTTCAGAGCTATCACTCTCTTCTCTTGTGTGTCTCTAAAACTACTAAGAGCTTAGCTTTTTTTATACAATCCCATGGTCCGTGGACCATGGGTAGATCTGTTACAGCCGACTTTACTTTACAAAACTAAGGGCAGACAACCCTTTATGACTTATAACACCTACGTGCTCCACGACCACAAAATGCAAAGTCTTTACAAGTTTCTTACAAAATTTGACCAAAATATGGGCTTTTAGCCCCAAAACTACCCTTTGGGGTATCCCATTCCCAACAAGCCCCCAACAAAAACATCGTGACTCATCCTTGAGTCACTCGGTGGGGGCAAATATCTTTGCACGAAGCCCTTCCAGTTCAACCCGTATGACTGCAACTTCGGTCGTGCACTGAGCTGCCGCCTGCTTCGCGTCTTCCACTGTCTTGTCGGTCACTGCTCCTATGCTGTCAGCGTGAAGTTTTTTTTTGTTTCCTGCAGAGTCACAAGCTTGCCTTCGATATTCCCTGTCACTGTCTAAGCCTCATCCAGCTAGGGCTTTAGTCTCGCCTTGAGCACTGCTTCCTTATGTAGCGCTACGTCCACTTGTTCCTTCAGCTACTTGGCCTCCCGCAACTTGGCTAGTCTCTGTATCCGTGCGACGGCTCGTATTGTGCCCTTAAACTCATCATAGCATTGTTGTAGCTCACGCAATTCCATATTTAGCCTCTGTACATGAGGTTTCTCCTGAAAACTTGTCAGGACCTCAAATGATTGCTCAAACAATTGCGTGCAATCTGCTACTGCACTGTCCACCGCCGCTAATACTTCTGTGACAACGGCCACCTACTGTTCCTTCACTTCTGTTGGAGTTGAATGCTGGGCCCTCAACTATAACTCTGTGATTTGTAGGTTCAACACCAATTGAACCCGTGCCATCTCAGTTTGAGTGTCACGCACCCTTGTGGCCAACATGCGGATGCATACCTCGACTAGCTCCTCTTCCGAAATGGCCAACTATGGGACCATTCTGCATGCCTCCTTAATGACCTGCAAAATGTTCTTTCTCTGATTAGTCACCTCAGTCTCAACACCGATGGAAGCATTTATCTGTTGTTCCATTTGATTGTTATTGATCCGCTGTTCACTAATCACTTGGAGGGCATGGTGCTCTCGGGCCCTCAGTTCTGCAATTACTCCATCCTGCAAGAGGTGGAGTGCTTCGCGCAGGAGTGCTACTAGGTTCAACCCTACTCCGTTTAGGGCACTGACAGTGGGCCTGTCAGCCTCATTCTTTGTGCTTAGTGCTCCATCCGGCAGCACTATCGCACTGGAAGTCTTCGTGCACGGCATATCGTTAGCCTCTGAAGTGCCGATAACTAGGCTGGTAGACACTGTACCATCCTACGATGTGTGGATCTGCAACACCTACAACCCTGTCTGGATGGCCCCTAAGATGATTTTCTATTGTTGTTCAAACTGTTGTAGGGCCTCCGCGATGACATCCCTCACTGTGTCACCGATATCATGCAAGTTGTCCTCTGTTAATATGATGGGGTCCAGTGAGGTCATTGTCACCTTTGATTTCTTCATAGGCCCTCCCTTCTCCAGCTCTCTTGGGCACTTGATGTGGGCAGACGTCTCCTAACGGTTTGAACCGTGTTGTTCATATGTTTCCTCCTTGGTCTCAGGTGAAGGTGACCTTGCGCCTTTATCAGAGCCTCGCTCTATCCCACCTATCTTCTTCCCTATTTGTTGTGTAGCCTCACGCTCTGCCTTACCCTTATCAACAACCTCCATCTTCCTCTTTTCGGCCAACTATGTCATCTTAATATTGGCCTCCTCCTTTTTCTTCTAAGCGACGGACTTGCTCCCACCCACGACCAAGTTTGTGGTAGTGTGCCACTCTGCTAGCCATTGATCAATCACTGCATCAATGGCATCATCCGTTTTCATATATGGCAAGTCGTACCATTTCTGCGTAGGGTCCTTCCACGCTCCGATGGAAGTCTGCTTTAAACTCGGTGTAGCCCTACAGGTTGGCATACACCGTAGGCGACAATCATGACTTGTGGTTGATGGCTATCTGAATGTTAATTTCCATCAAGATCCAAAATACCTTGATGTCCCTGACTTGCTGCATGTCCTTGGTCACCCAAAGCGAAGCGTACTTTGCTGCTCCAGGGAGGTTTGGTGTGACCGAAGGGAACTGACTGTCCTCTAGCAGTTCCCATGCTACTAGCACAATTGACAACAAGATCCATGCATAGTGGAACATCTTGCTGAGCTCTTGAGCTTTGCAGTAGTTCTCCAGGAACTCTCTATGAAGGTAGTCTGACCAGTTGAACTAGACTCCTTCAGTGCATTGTGTTGCGAGCACGACGACAGGTGCCAACACCTCATCGGTGCAACACTTCCTCATCACCTTCCCCACTAAGATCTGTGTGGATACCTTCACAACGGGGTTGTAGATAGTAGATATAGCGTATCCGTAAAACTTCTTCACTAATTTAAATTTGTCTTTCATTGATTCCGCGAGAGCCTGTTCGCCACCTTTTCCACCAAAGATCATGGTCAGATTCTCTCATGTATATGGCAAGCGCGTTATTCGATGAATCAACCTATTCATGATGGGTATCAACTCCTCTAGCCATAGACACCCATTATGCACCAAGCATAGCAGCTGCTTGATGACCAAAACTGTTACCAGGATGCAGTTGTAGTGCGACACCCAGAGTAGGTTAAGCAACCCTGCCTTTTCCACTCCCTTGAGCCACCTCCATGGCTCCAATGCGGTCATTCCCGAATTCGTATCAATGATGCGGCACATTAGCTACTCAGTCACCAGGTGTGGGAACTTCTCGTGGTCCACCAAGTCCCAGTCTTCAAGTTTCAGTAATGACACTCATACCAAGCGTGGTCCACTGAAAACAATTTCATCTGGTAACAGAGGGGTTTGCAAGGGAGTCTTACTCTCATCAGTGTCCTTCAGCACCTTGGACTTAGGCTTGCATGGAGGGACATACTCCGACAACCGTTTAATAGGGTCCACACCCTGGATTTCAACCTCCTCGACTTCAACTCCCACATCCTCATCGTCCATCGGGATGTCTTCAATGTCTTCCTCCTCTGGTTCTAAGTTTATGGCCTTGCCTTTCTCCTGTGTGGTGGGTTTTGGTGGGTTTCTCCTTAGGGATGCGTGCACCTGTATGGCAGGTTGCTTGCCCTTCTTGTCCTTCATGGTTTCCTTGGTTGGGATCGACATTGGTCTCGGCATCCTCGGTGATTTAGGGACCTTTGCCAATATTTTGGCCACTTCTAGAGCAACTACTTCTACCTCTCTTTCCATTTCCTGTACTAGCTCCTCTACTACTTGTTCAGTATTTATAATTTCTACGGGTGCTGACATAACACTTTCTAACAGTGCTCACGACGTCTCTAGCAAGTTTTCAAATGCGGGAGTCTCTCTGAAAGCCTCAAAGAATTCTTGGTCCATGGGTGTCTGAGAGCTCAACAACTCAATTCTCAAAATGCCATGTGTTTTTCGCTGGAAAACCACTTGTAATTTATAGGGCATTTTGAATTCAAATCCGACCGTTCCCCCCAAATTTGGTTCATTAATGCTAGATTGGTGGCATATTTTCAAGGATCTGAGCCATAAATTTCGTCTTAAATGATAGTCTTCCACTCCATTTGGCCACATTTCAACGTCAAATCATGAACAATGAATTTAACAGTCACTTTCCAGCCGACCTAAGCGATTTCTCCCTATGCAGCGCAGCTCCCTCCACACTGTCGCGGACCCTGTGATACTTCATTGCTTCGCACAATCCTCGAATCGCACAACTCCCCAACTCGGGCAATGTAATTTATAGTCCCGCACCTCCTTTCAGCTGCCTAGAGCGCTAAGACTATGATGCCTTCATCTAGTGACATGGTCGGACCACTTGTGTATGGCTTCAACCGACTACCATTCACCTTTCCTAGGAAGGGATCTCCATTCTCAACTTGACCAGCTGTACTGCTCCTCCATCGGTAATCTCCTTATTGACATAAGGCCCTGACCAGTACATCCTGAACTTCCCTGGAAATTTATCAAACTTACTATTATATAACAAAACCAGGTCATTTACCTTAAAAGTGCACTGCTTAATATGTCGATCATGCCATGCCTTTTCGCGGTGCTTTTGGACCTATTGGTGAAATCTAGCTAGAAATCTCTCTTCCTCAAGTTCATCCAGCTGTGCGAGCCTCTCGTCCATGGCTCCATGATTTGTTATAGCTATGAGTGCTGCTATGCGCAGACTAGGCACAATATATTCCATAGGCATTACAGCTTCAACACCATAGACAATCCTGAAAGGGGTTTGTCTAGTCAACTTCTTGCATGTCATTCGATAAGCCCATAGTACTGCAGGTATGCGTAGGTCCCAATCACTTCACTGAGCATTGCAAACCTTGGTCAACGCATTTTCAATCACTTTATTGAATGCTTCCACTATCCCATTAGCCTACAGGTGATAAGGCATGCTCTTCTGGTGATATACCTGAAATTCCTCTGTTAGTGCATTGATCGTCTCATTCAGAAAGTGCGTACCGCGATCACTCATCAAGATCTTTGGATAGCCAAATCGTGTTAGTACATGTTCATAGAGGAACTTTGCAGTAGTCGTGCCTGTGTAATCCTTCGCAAGCTGCACCTTTGCCCAACGAGTCAAATATTCTCTCGCGGTGATAATGTACCTTACTCTCGTCTTTTCTTGGGGCTAAATGGTTCCCACAAAATATATCACCCATTTCTCAAAGGGTTGTAACATCATCTGTGGATTCAAAGGCATCTCATCCCTCCGCGATGGCCTTCCATTCCTTTGACACACATCACAGGCCTTGCAGTACGCTTTGGAGTCCTGATGGAGGGTTGGCCACCACAACCCTACGCGTAGAATCTCCTGCATAGTTGCTCTTCCTGTATAATTCGCTCTCATGGCGCCCTCATGAGCATCTGTGAGGATGTTGCTTCTTTCAAACTCGGGTACATGCTATCGCAATATCTCATCAGACCCCATTTTGTATAGATGCCAAACAATGATAGAGAAATATTCTACACGCACTACTAGTTCCTTCTTCTATTGGACAGCGTATCCTTCTGGGCCAGTTCCTATCATTAGGAAGTGTATTATATCTTTGAAATGACCATCTGTGATGTGCACTGCAAATAGTTGTGCATCGATAAATCCTTCCTCCAAATTAGTGGGCTCTTCCCCTGTTTCGATGCGCGACAGATGGTCTGGTCCCGCGTTCAGTCATCCAAGCTTCACAATAACTTCAAAATCATACTCCCGGAACAATAACAGCCATCTGCATATTCTCCCCCCAACACAAGCTTATTAACCAGGTACTTTAGCACATAATGATCCGTGTACATCTTAAAAGGTCCTCCCAACAAGTAGTATTTAAACTTCTAGAGCGCATATACCATAGCTATCCCTTCGTGCTTGGTAGTGGAATAGTTCTTCTCTGCTTTAGATAACCTTTTGCTTGCAAACACAATAGGGTGATCCAGGTCTTCTGCACCGGCCTGTGTCAGTACTGCTCCTAGCACTATACATGATGCGTCGACATGTACATGAAACTCCTTCTTCCAATCTGGGAAGACAAGGATCGACGCAATGACCATCTTTTCTTTCAATACATCTAGGCTCTTCTTACAATCTTCGCTCCAGCAGAATGCGACATCCTTCTTCAACAATTTCTCCATAGGCGCGTGATATGGGCATAGCCTTTGATAAACTTTTTGTAATATCCAGTATGTCCCGGGGTAGCGCACAACTGTTTCAGACTCCTCGGCGCTTCCAAGTTCAGTATCACCGCGATCTTCGCGGGATCTACCATCAATCCCTGTCTGCAAACCACATGACCCAGCAGGGTCCCGAAGGGACACAAAACAAACACTTCTTCAGATTGAGCGAGATCTGGTATCTTCGCCAGGTGTCTAGTATCAGGCACAGGCTTGCTACATGGCATTTCACCAACGCAAACACAGTCCAATCATCAAAGTATACTTCCAGGAACTTATGAATAAAATCCTTGAACGCTACAGTGACTACGCACGAGAAGATAGCAGGTGCATTCTTCAATCCAAATGGCATTACAATGTACTAAAAACAACCCCACTCAGTCATGAAGGTTGTCTTGCTCGTATCCTTCAGTGCGATTTTGATCTAGTGGTACCCAGAGAACCCATCAGTGAAGGAATATGCTTCTTGGCCACCTATATTGTCCAACACTTCATTAGTGAACGAAGTCAGGAAAGGATCATGTATGCAAGTTTCATTCAGCTTTCTGAGATCCACACATATCCTTATTTCATCCTTCTTTTTTTTCTCTTGTACCACCATTGGGCTTACCCAGTTTGATTCTTCCACAGGTTCAATGATGCCTGTTGCGAGAATCTTGTCTAGCTCTATGTGGACCTTCTCCTTATACTTCAAATTGAGACGGTAAGGTATTTTCTTAACCGACTTCGCGTTGGGTTTCAATGTGATCTTCATTATACCTAGGTCCCTAATAATCCCCTTCAGATCCGTGAACTTGGTAGGGAATAAATCCTGGTATTCACAGAGAAATTCAGCGACCTTATCCATCATCACGTCGTCTCAGTAATCTCCAATATTCGTGAATTTAGGCTCTGCCTCCATACCAATGTTTACTTGTTTCGTTTTCAGAGGCACAGTTATATCCGGATTCTCAACCTGCAGTGACCTTCTGTTTCAGGGATGTTAATATTTCGCGGATCCTCGTCCTCTTCTTTAGCAATTAGGTTATAACATTCTAGCACGTGACTCAGCTAAGTAGCCCATTTAGGCTAAATCAAGTCTAAGGGATCCTGCAATATCCTAAAGATTGATGCCTTTACCTCTTGTAGTACCTCATTGGTATAGTCAAGCCCGTCTTCCAAACCGAATGTCATCATGAATTCTTCACGCAGAATATCCCATTCACCTATCCCATGGTGGAGCTATGTTTCTACATACCAGTTCATCGAGACAGTATCCAGGGTATGATAGAACAAGTGCACCCATTCAGGTTGGGGTTTCTCTCCATAAGCCTGAGCCCATTTGGCCAAGTGTGTGCACGGATCATCCTGCCCATCATACTTGTATGTCATTCATATCTTTGGCTTCCCAAATTGAGTTCTCATCATTCTCCTACATTCACGCCAATCATAAAAGCTTCCCTTGTGTGTACCCCACCATCTTGCGGGCGTAGCGCGTAGTGCCCAGTCTAATGCCGGGAAGCGCTGCTTTTCTGGTACCTCCCTCTCAAATACATCCAGAAATATATCTACATCATTCAGGCCATCATAAGTAGGCATATTTCTTACCTCTAAAGACACAAAGCACAACAACCGGGTCAACATGTTACATCTCAGTGTGGTTACTTCGTGTAATCGATTCTGTCAGCACTCTAGTTATTCATTAGAGTCTGAGGTGCATGAACTCTTGCGATCCTAGGTAATTTGTCCATCCTTTGTTGGATTCACCCAATCTTGGTCTCGCACTATTATCTTAAATATACAGTCAAAATCATCATTGCTTTCGTAATCGCGGATTGGTTCAGTATAGCGTGATCCTTCAGTAGGATCTAGGGGTACAATTACGCATAGCGATTTATTCTCAAATATCATCTTTCGTTTCTTTAGATTGATTACCCCGTTCATATCAGTATCCCAATCAATTCCTAGAAGCGTGGGATAGGGGTTGTTGTCGTCCACTATCTCTATTACTTCAAAGTCAGCTAGCGCGCTCGCACCTTCAATATCCACAGTCACCCCCTGCAACCGCCCCATGGGGATGATCTGTTGTTGATTCTCCATCCTTAGCTGAATCAGAGACCATTGTAATGTGGATCTCCCCATCCATTCCTAAGGCTGTTTAGGTAGGACGTTCACGTCTGACCCCAGGTCTAAGATAACCTGATCCATTTCATACTCTCATATCTACGCGGTCAGTCTCATCTCTCGTCCCGTCCTTGTTTTATGCTTACCAAGCTTTCGTACTACGCGCGGCTCAAAGGGAGTGTTTCCAGTGCATCTATTTATGAGCTCCTGCAGCCCCTTCACAACCTTACTATCACGCAATAGCTTCATGCAGGTCTCCAAGAAGGTTGTTAGCATAGAAGGGTCCATCTCCTGATCAAGCTTATCCTTACTTCCTGAGGTGGAGGCCTCAACAAAGCTCTTCCTCGCTTCCATGAAGGTTTCACGTGCGCGCTCCAAATCAAACTCAGTTTCCTTTACTGGAGCTTTGCAAACCCACATATTGTCTTCTAGTTGTTTCCCCTTGTCATATCCTATTGTGATTCCACTCTGAAGCACTATATTCACATTTGGATCCTCTTCGCGCAGCTCATACCTCATCATCTGCAAGTTCTGAGTCTGTTGAGGTGGTAGCACCCCTTTGTCATGTATCCTATCTATTAGCGTACGACAATCTTCCATTTCATGATCAAACAAAGTGAAATACTTGCATGACGAACATGTTGGGTTAGTACAATCACGGGCATAGTGTCCTGGCCCTCCATAATTGTAGCAGATTAACTATCCTCGACCTCTGCCAGGTCCTCCTCTACCTTGGCATCCTGTCTGCGCCATGCTCGTGCTCTGGTCACAAGGGCCGCATCTCGACCTGAACCCTATAGGCAAGAGTTATGTCCATCATCAATTCAAAACTCCTGTAATTATGCTCATCATGCCCTGTCAACCTACAAAAGTTGCAGAATAGTTATTGCGGTGTTTGTATAAACTTCTGTAACAAATGACAATTATTAGTGGCATGTTTTCCTGCTACCAGACATATAGTGCACCACAATGTAGGCCCCGTGCTCAGTGTTGCTTCAGCTTCTGGCCTCAAAGGAATCGGTCCTGCTCCTATAAGGTAGTTCGTAAAGACCGGACAATGGTCTTTGTCATGCCCCTGACTCTTGCATTTCGGACACCATACCTCTTCGCGCGCCTCTGGTCGGACTGTTCTGTCCTGCTTCAAGCTTTGCATCTCAAGGCAACGATTTTTCAACTGTGCATGGATCTGTTGAACCCCCAGATTTGGATCCTGCATCGGTGCTTCATGCAGCCTCATTATGATCTCCAAAGCATATGCTTGAGTTTTTATCTTCTGCTGCGACAGTGCAACCCTTAAGTGTGGCAGGAGTGAAGCCACAAACCACTCGTGATGTTGTCCGTCCGTTAGGTTCATGTTAGCTTCACAGATTGTACACTTCAGCCTCTGATTGAGCTCCCAAGGTGTCTCACATGGTTGCATCACGATTTATTTTAACACTACAATAGACTATGCTTTAGATTTAGGCCTACTAAATTCTCTCTTCAGTGTTGTTTGGATGTTTGCTACTCCAGCATTTGTGTTATCATTAGTGTACTTGATATACCAGGTTAGCGCACAATCCTGCAGAGCGCTAACCAATGTCGCCTTCTTCATGTTATCATTTGTAATGCCCTGATCTTCCCATACAACTTTTATAACGAACTAGAATTCGTCCAGTTCCTCATTCCCCAAGCCTTTGCACAAAGGCAACTTCACTGAATTTTCCATACAGAATTACGATGGAGGCGAAGGTGGTGAAGTCGCAAGTGATGGTGGTGAAGTTGGAGGTGGTGTGGGCGAAGGTGGTATTTGCAGGAATCTTGCCTTATTAACTAAATAGAACTTCATGGAGAAACCTATGCTATCCCTTCTTTATCACCTCGCAGAGGTGAAATCAACAGACTATATTCAGGACCCATTTTTCCTTCGTTTCTGTAAGTTTTTCCATTTCGCGTAGCCCCAAACATCAAGGTAGCTGCATAACCCATTTTTCGCATAATAACATTTTAATCCAAGTATTCAAAGATTTCACGTACTTACCTCATGGTCCTTTGAAAAAGCGTCGCTCTACCTTGCAGTAGCTAACTGAGGTGTTGACCGCAAATTCAGTTACAATTCCTCTTATGATGCAATCAAGTCAATGATTGACAACGCGGGTGGTCTTACCCTCAAAGCTTCCAACCTTCACACTAGCTCCGAGGTCCACACAATAGGACCGTCAAGTTTCCACTTTCCATGGCTATCTTGTAGCTTCGCGATCCACTCATATAGCTCAATCAGAAAGGAGTAGAAGAAGAACTTATGGATATTTGTATACAGGTACCTGTCCAGCCACTACTCCTTTTTTAGTCGTAGGTTTCTGTTCTCTTGCGCCGCAAATTCATGGATCTTCCTATCCAACCAGACTCCAATCTCTTTCTTAGTTGGATTCTAGTGATACGACATCACACATCTCTTATGCAGATTCCAGTCCTGGCAACGGAACCATTTGTTGGCTTGAGGGGGCCTGACCCAGGTTTAGCGTTTATTAGCCAAACAAATACCCACACTATTGGCCCTTTCGGCATCAACCCGCGGAGCACGGACTGAAATCTCACCTGAAGTAGTATGGGGGGATGCTGGAACCAAGTTTCAGCGCCCTGAGATGGTCGTGATGTCGTATTATGCCTTCTATTCCTGCCTTCGCGCGGGTCTCTTCGCTCTAGGGCTTTCCAGACAAGCCCTATATTCTGTCCTTCAATACCTCAATGAAAGGGTATAGTTGACCTTTGCGCAGCCCTATCCTTTGATTCAGATGCTTTTACGCTGTTAAGGCAGCATATTGCTCAGATTTTCAAGCTATCTTGAGAATCTTACTTATCTTATTAAATGCTCACAGTTAGCACCGCATAAACATATATTCTTATATGCATTCAGTTATCCAACATAATTATACACATTCACACACCATATAAGCATTATAAAGGAAGTTCATAAATAAAATGACAAGATGCATTAATCATAACAAAGACACGGAAATTGCAGAATACTTCTTTTTATTAATCTCTTCCAAGTGATTACAGACTCTATGCACCCTACACACACAGCTGCAGGGGTCTGTGCACTCAGCTATGGACTTCCAGCGCAGGCCTCTACAGCCAATGAGCCTCTACCTACGCTACCACCTAAAACTTAGACTTCTTACTTCAGAGCTATCACTCTTTTCTCTTGTGTGTCTCTAAAACTACTTAGAGCTTAGCTCTTTTTATACAATCCCATGGTCTGTGGATCATGGGTAGATCTCTTACAACCAACTTTACTTTACAAAACTAAGGGCGGACAACCCTTTATGACTTATAACACCTATGCACTCTGCGACCACAAAATGTGGAGTCTTTATAAGTTTCTTACAAAATTTGACCAAAATATGGGCTTTTAGCCCCAAAACTTCCCTTTAGGGATCCCGTTCCCAACATAAACAGATCTTTGCAAGAGCCCACTTGTTAAACTGTTAGCCATCTATACTAAAGATAGACATAGTATCTCATTTTAGCATTCAAGATTGCTTCTAGTTGTGTGAATGTTCCTTTACTTGATTTCCTCGCAAATTATTATTTTACATTCCAACACTAGAATAGCTTTGGTGTCAATTGCCTTTAAGATTGTTTTCTATCTGATTCTGCAACATTTCATTTAAGAAGTAGTATTAGGAATAGGAAAATTTCATACCACTTATGGCATTTTCCGTGCTTCGTCTCTAAGTTTACGAAACCCCTGGGTTGACAATTAAGTGTTGAGGACTTTGCTTAAGTGCAATTCCTGCACTCAACAATGACCTTTGCTTAATAGGCTTCACGTCCAGTTTCAGTGATTTTCATCACACCCAAGTCGCCAATGATGCCTTTCAAGTCCAAAAACTTTGTAGGAAAAAGACTCTAGTACTCACGGAGTAATGCAGCAACTTTATCCACTGTAGCAACGTCCCAGTAATCCCCAATATTCACAAATTTTGGCTCTGCTTCAGTACCAATGTTCACTTGCTTGGTTTTCAATGGTGCAGTGATGTCTGGGTTCTCTATTTGTGGACCTTCAACCTTGCGATGGCCTTATACCTCTGGAATATTAATATTTTGTGGATCTTCATCCTCCCCCTCAACAATCGAATTATAACATTCCAACGCATGGCACAACTGGGTGCTCCAATCTAGTTGAACCAACTCCAATAGATCCTGCAGAATTCTGATGATCGTGGCCTTAATCTCTGAGAGATTCATCAATGCTCTCAAACATATATTCAAAACTGAAGGTCATTAAGAATCCTTCCCTTAAGATATCCCACTCTGCAGTGCCATGGCAGAGCTCTGTTTCCATATACAAGTTCATAGGAATTGTATCTAAAGTATGACAGAATAAGTGCACCCACTCCAACTGCGACTCTGTTCCATAAGCTTTAGTCCACTTTGATAAATGATCACGTGGGTCATTTCTCCCATCGTATTTCTCAGTCAATCAAATTTTTGGATGACCAAATCGCAACCTCATCATCCTCCTGTAATCTTGCCATTCATCAAAGCTATCTTTGTGTGTACCCCACCATCATGCAGGTGTAGTGCACAATGCCAAATCTAACACTTGGAAGTGGTGATCCTCAGGGACCTCTCATTCAAAACGCATCCAAAAATTTATCTATGTCATTTAATCCATCATAATAAGGTAAATTTCTTACCTCCGATGACACACAATGCAACAATTTAGTCATCATGTTGCAGTGCAACGTAGATACTTCATGCAGCCTATTCTGCCAATGCTCCAATTCTTCATCTAAATCCGAGGTACAGGAACTTTCTCAGTCCCATGCAACCCATCCATCAGTTGTTGGATTAATCCAGTCTTGATATCGTGTAGTTATTTTGTAGATCTGATCTAAGTCATCATCACTTTATTCATAGTCATGGACTGGTTCAGTATAGCACGATCCTTTTGCAGGGTCCATTGGTACTACAACCCAAAATTATTTCCTCTTGAATGACATTGTTCTCTTCTTCAAGTTGATGACTCCATCCATATCAATGGCCCAACCATTTCCAAGGAGCGTGTGGTATGGATTGTTGTCATCAACGATCTCTATTACTTCAAAATTAGCCAACGCGCTTGCACCTTCTATATCCACTGTTGCTCCATGTAGTCATCCCAAATGGATGATTTTTTGTTGGTTGGCCATTATAAGCTGGATCGGAGACCACTGCAGCACAGGTCTCCCCATTATTTTCCATGTCTGTTTAAGAAAAACATCGCATCAAACCCAGATCCAAAACAATCTGGTCCATCTCATAATCTCCTATCTGCGCGATGAGCCTCATCTCGCGTCTTGTTCTTTCCTTATGTTTTCCAATATTTCTAACCACGTGGTGTCCATAAAGGGTGTTTTCTTTACCAGCACATTTTTTTATCAATTCCTGCAAGCCTTTCATAACCTTTCTATCGTGCAGAAGTTTCATGCAGGTTTCTAAGAATGCAATAAGTACAGAGGGATCAACCTTTGTAGGTGCGTCAGTTTCTAGTACTTTGTTCTGACTTCTTGAGGTAGATGCTTTGGCAAAGCTTTTCTTGGCTTCCATAAACATTTCCTTCACGCGCTCCAGATCAAAACCAACTTCCTTCTCCAGGGCCTTGTAGACCCATCCATCCTCTTCAGGCTATTTTCCCTTTTCATCATCAATCTTTATGCTGCTCCTTAGCACTATATTCACATTATGATCTTCTTCGAGGGGCTCAGTTCTCATAATTTGTAAGTTTTGCATAGGTTTCTAAGGTTGCACCTTTTTCTCCTGCATCTTGGCTATCAACACAGGGCATTATTCTATAGTGTGGTCAAACTGGCTGACGTATTGACATGACAGGTGTGTCTGATTCTGACACTCCCACGCATAGTGGCGGGGTGTCACACAGTTATAGAAAATAACCTGACCGCGACCTCTACTAGGTCCTCCTCCTCCTCAACCTCATCCTCATCCCTGATATCCTTTGCATGCTCCTCTCGCACCCTGATCTAGAGGCTAAGTCTCTGCTTTCATTCGGTAGGTAGGCATTCTTTCCATCATTAGTTCATAGCTGCAACATTGGTGCTCACCATGGCCTATTGATTTTCAAAATTTGCAGCAACTATTGCGGCATCTGAATGAAATTTTGAAGTAAATGACAATTATTTGTTGCATGTTTTCCAGCCACCTGACAAATAACGCACCATAGCACAGCCCCCGCACTTGGTCCTACTGAAGCTTCCAGACTTAGGGGAATTGGTCCCCCTCCCATGATATAGTTCACAAATACGGGACAGTGGTCTTTATCATGCCCCTAGATCTTACATTTCAGGCACTAGACTTCCTCGTGCACCTTGGGTTTAGTCTCCTTATCTTTCTTCAAACTTTGCAATTTCAAGCAGAGGTTCTGAAACTGTGAGTGAATTTGTTGGACTCCAAAAGTCACATCCTGAATAGGTGTTGCATGCAATATCATCGTGATTTCTAGGGCTTCTACCTGAGTTCCTATATTCTGTTGTGACAAAGCAATCCTTAGGTGGGGCAGAAGCGAGGCTATAAATCATTCGCGGTACTAACCATCTGTGAGTTGCATATTATCTTCGCGGATCACACACTTCACCCTTTGATCTAATTCCAAAGGCGTTTCATCAACCCTCATCATGATTTCCTTAAATCCAACCACTGACTACGAGTCAAACTTAGGCTTACTAAATTCTTTATTTAAAGCATCCTTATTTTTTGCTAGCATCGCTAGAGGATGATAGCACAATATTTAATATACCATGTCAATGCGCGATCCTGCAGAGCAGTAACTAACAGTGCCTTCTTTATGTTGCCATCAGTCATCTGTTGCGTGGTCCACACAACGTTCACAACAAACCAGAACTTATTGGTGTCTTCACTCCCTATACCCTTGAAATTTGTAGCTTTATTGAGCTCGACATGTTGAATGGTGGTGGTGATGGAAGAGGTGTGGGCGAAGGTGTATGCTATGGAGCTGAAGGTGGAGGTGGAGTGGATGGATGATGTATCCGTGAAAAACCCTGTCTTATCAACTATACAACACTCTGCGATGAGACCTGTACCATTCCTTCGACGTCGCTTGAAGGAGGTCCAATCAACAGGCTATATTCAAGACCTACTTTCTCTTTATTTCTAAAGATCCATCCACTTCACGTAGATCCAATCATCAAGGCAATGGCATATCCCATTTTTCACACAAGAGCATCTTAATCCAGGTATTTAGAGATTTTAGATACTTACCTCGCAGTACCTTGAAGAAGCGTCACTATGCTTCTCTGTAGTTGACTAAGATATAAACCGCAAAATCTATAACAAACCCTCCTATAATCTGATCGATCTAGTGGTCAACAGCACGCACGATCTTGTCTTCTAAGGCTTCTAATTATCATACCATTTTTGGAGTCCACACTATTGGACTATCAAGCCTCCACCTTCCTTGGTCGTCTGCCAACTTAACTATCCACTCGTATAGTTCGATTGGTAAGGTGCAGAAGAAAATTTCATGTACTTCTGTATATAAGTATATGTCCAACCACTGCTCCTTTGACAGGCATGGATTCTTGTTCTCTTGCACCGCAAATTCGTGAATCTTTTTATCCAACCACTTTTCAATTTCCTTCTTGGTCGGATTCCAGTGATGCGACATCACACATCTCCTTAAGTAGATCCTGGTCCTAGCAACGGAAACATTTGTTGGCTTAGTGGGTCCTGACCGAAGTTCAGACTTAATTGCACCAAAAAAAACCCCACACTACTAGCCCTTTCGACATCAAACCATGTAGCACAAGCTGAAGTCTCACTTGAAACAGTATGGGGGGATGCTGGAACCAAGTTTCCGCATCCAGAGATTAGTGTGATGTCTTTATTTGCCCTAGAACCGCCTTTGCGCAAATCTATAAGCCCATAGGGCTTAGTACCACAACTTCCTTTAAATGGCCTCTAGACCTTCGCGAATATCTACGATAGGTCTTTGCAGACACTTAACAGATGAATCAGCCACTTACGTGCATCATAAAATAACCTTAGATCTGAGTTCACACAAATCTACTTAAGTATTTAATAAACATAACAGGGTGTATTATAATCTTTCACAAAATACTTAACAGGAATTGTGTGCAGTTAATAAGACTTATCCAATAGAGTCGCGCAACAATGAATCAATATTTCATAAAGATATTATTCCATCACAGCATATATCGCAAACATAAATAACAGAAGTAAACAAAAAAACAGGAATTTCTTCAACTGTCTTCTTTATTGATCTTCAATATAATATTACAGACTCAAAACTACCCTGCACCCTCAACTGTAGGGGTCCACGCACTCAGCTGTGGACTCTACTCTAGGCCTCCACGCACTTAGTTGTAGAGCCATTTCCCTTCTATACACCTGCTTCTTACTTTCCCTTTCTTCTTATCTCAAACATAGACATTCCTTAGACTCTCTAAGACACACCTATTTAAAGCTTTTTACATACAATCCCATGGTCCGTGGACCATGGGTGGATCTCAAAACAGACTCGAATTTGCATAGAAAAGGGGATAAAACCCCTTTTCACTCCTAATTATCTACGTGCTCCACATCCACAAATTGTGAATACTTTACATCTTTAACCAAAATTTACATCAACACTTTGGTTTTTAACCCCAAAACTGAACCAGGGGACCCTATCCCAACAACATTCATAATGGATCCTAGCCCTTTCCTAAGAAGCGCTTGCTTAGTCTCCTTCCAACTCCAACCAGACATGCATAAATACACTCGACTAACACTTAGGTGAAAAATCACACTTCGAATTCTCAACAAGCAAAGTGTCTGAATGTGGATTGGGGTGCCATATTTATAACCTTTTTCAAATTTTAACTCCTAGATATCCCTCAAATCCTCCTCATAAATGCTAATTTGGTGGCATATTTGCCTATATATGCTCCTTAAATGTGTTTCCCCCACTCCTTTTAACGATAATTTCCATGTCAAATCAATTGTAGCAACCCCAATGATCATATTATGGATGAACTGTGTCAAACCCTTCTCCACAGTGCAGTTACCTCTTCTTCATCGCAACTTCCTCCATCTGCTCCATCCTCTAGAATACCGCAAAGCCCTCCCTCTTCGACAAAGTCCTTCTTTGGCAGAGTATTGTATAGTCCCATGCTTCCTTCCAACTACCCGTAGCACTAAGACCTTCCTTCGTCCATATAGTCATTGCACATTCCCAGGGATGGAATTGTCCATGTAGAGCTTTAACCTACTACCATTTACTCGTCTAGCAAATAATTCTTCATTCAACTTCACAAGATGAACTACGCCACCATCTAAGATATCCCTGATAATGTGTGGTCCTAGCCAATGCATTTTGAACTTACTAGGGAACTTAGCGAACTTACTATCGTACAATAGAACCAAGCCTCCATTTTTAAAAGTTCTTTGCTTAATATGTCAATCATGCCATGCCTTTTCCCGAGATTTCTATACTTGTTGGTGAAATATTGCAAGAAAATGATCTTCGTCCAGCGCGAGCATTTGCTCCAACCTCTCCTCCATAATATCATTGTCTTCCATATTTGTAATGGATGAAATCTGAAGACTAGGTACTATGTATTCCATAGGCATTACAACTTCTTGTCCATACACCAGTCTAAACAGAGTCTTTCCTATCAACTCCTTGTAAGTAGTCTTATATGCCTATAAGACTATTGGTATGCACATAGCCCAATCATTCCTGTAGAAGTTGCATATTTTAGTTAAAGCATTCTCCAAAATATTATTAAAGGCCTAGATTGCTCCATTCGCCTAAGGATGATAAGATGTGCTCTTCTGATGATGCACCTAAAACTCCTCTATTAGTGCTTTAATAGTGTTGTGCAAGAAATGTGAACCTTTGTCGCTCATTAGGATATTTGGGCACCCAAACCACGACAATATATACTCAAATTTGAAGTGTGTAGTAGTGTCTGCGCTGCAATCCTTTACAAGTTGTGCTTCAAGCCACCTTGTCAGATAATTTGTCATAGTAATAATGTATTGTGCACCAGTATTCTTGCCCAGCGGATTGATCGGCCCGACAAAGTCAAACGCCCACTTATCAAAGGCCTTCAAGGTGACTTGTGGATCCAAGGGTAACTCATCTCTTCTCGATGATGTTCCAGTCCTTTGGCAGACATCCAAAGCACCACAATATTCTTCGAAAATCTTATGCACTATGCGCCACCATATTCTCGCCCTTAAAATATTCTACGTAATGGCCTTTCTCGCATAGTGTTCTCCCACAACACCACCATGTGATTCTGCCAAAATATTGTGTCATTCATGCTGAGGGACATACCTATGCAATATTTTCTCGGGGCCCATTTTATACAAATGTTTGACAATCAAAGAAAAATCGGTAGCACGACATACAAGTTCTTTCTTCTATTGAGTTGTATACTCCGCAGGGGCTACTCTGGTAGATAAAAAGTAGATGATATCGTCAAAATTATCATAAACAACTCTAACTACAAAAAGTTGCGCATTAGGCTATCCTTCTTCAATGTTGGTTGGTTCTTCGTCATTCTCAATTCTAGATAAGTGATCTGGCCCAACGTTCAATCATCTTGGCTAAACTATTACCTCGAAGTTGTATTCTTGGAACAAAATTAGCCACCTACAGATCTTCCCCCACAACACAGGCTTTTTCACCAAGTACTTTATCCCAAAATGGTGTGAACATCTTGAAGGGAACACCTAATAAGTAATGCCTACATTTTTGCAACACATACAACATAGCCAAGACTTCTCACTCTGTTGTGGAGTAATTCCTTTTCGCCTTAGATAACTTTCGACTCACAAATGTGATGGGGTGATCAAGATCCCCTTCTCCTGGTTGCACTAAGACAACCCCCAAAGCTATGCATGATGTATCTACATGGACATGAAATTCCTTCTTCCAATATGGAAACACCAAAATCGCCGCAGTAACCATTTTGTCCTTTAAGATGTTGAGGCTCTCCTGAAATTCATCATTCCAACAAAAGGTAGAATATTTCTTTACTAAATTTTCCAACGGCGCAATGATATGTGCATAAGACTTTATGAACTTCTGATAGTAACTAGTATGTCCTAGAGTTGTGCGTAGTTGTTTTATGTTCCTCGGTGGATCCAAATTGATAATAACAACAATTTTGGTAGGGTCCACCATCAACCCTTGTTTGCAAACAACATGTCCCAATAATATCCCATATGGTACATAAAAAATTCATTTCTTCAGGTTCAATGAAATCTAATATTTTCTGCAAGTATCTAACATCAAGCGTTGACTCAAAACATGCTTCTTTACTAGCCCAAAGACTATACAGTCGTCAAAGTAAACCTCCAGAAATTTATTGATGAATTCCTTAAACATTGTGATGACCACCCTGGAAAATATTGCAGGGGCATTCTTCAGCCCAAACGGCATGACTGTATACTGAAATGATCCCCATTTAGTAGAAAATTGGTCTTACTCCTATCCTTTGGTGCGATCTTGATATGATGGCACCCTGAAGACCCATCTATTAAGGAGTAGGCCTCATGTCCTCCAACATTCTCTAAAACTTCATCAGTAAATCGTGTTGGGAATGGGTCATGCATAGATGCATTGTTCAACTTTCTTAAATCAACACAAATCCTTATTTCTCCCTTAGTATTTTTCTCCTACTCCATTGAGGTTACCCAATCAGATTCTTCCATGGGTTCAATTATTTTGGTGGCAAGCATCTTATCATGTTCCTGCTTCATATTTTCCTTGTATTTTTGGTTTAGCCTATACAATCATTTTTTTATCAACTTCGCATCTAGCTTCAAAGTGATCTTCATTATGCCCAGATCGCCTACAATGCCTTTCAGCTCAGAAAACTTCGTCGGAAACAGATCCTGGTACTCATGCAATAATTTGGCAACCTTTCCTACTGTATCCTCATCCCAGTGATCATCGATACGTGCAAACTTGGGCTCCACCTCTGAGCCTATATTGACTTGCTTCATCTTAACAGGATGCGATATGTCAGTTATCTCAATATTTGGTCCCGCAACCTCATGCTATCCTTCTAATTTAGGGATGCTAATGTTGCATGGATCCTCCTTGCCTTCTTTCGCTGTTATATTATAGCATTATAGAGCATGTTGCAACTACGTGTTCCAGTCAGGCTGCACCCAAGTCATGGCCCCTTTCAGGATCCAAAAAATTGTTGCTTTGATCTCCTATAGTGCATCATCTATACACTAAAACCTATATTCAAAACTAAAAGTTAGTAGGAATATTTCATTCATATCATACCAGTCAGCGGTTCCATGGAACAACTCTGTTTCTAGATACCAATTCATTGGTATTACATCCAAAGTGTGATAAAATATGTGCACCCAATCTGGTTGAGGTTTTTCACCCCACACTTTAACCCAATGAGCCAAATGTTCTTGAGGATCATCCCTACCATTATATTTCTCTGCAAACCTTGTGTTTGCATAACCAAACCTCAGCCTCATCAATCGGTGATAGTCCCTCCAATCTCCTATATTATCTTTATGTGTGCCCCACCATCGTGTAGGCATAGCCCTTAAAGATATATCCAAGGCCTAGAATCGTTGTTCTTCTGGTACATCTCTTTAAAACTTATCAAGAAATAAACTTACATCACCTATCCCATCATAATATGGCAAATTACGTACCTTGGTGGATATTTAGCGAAGAGATTTTGTCAATATATTACAACACATAGTATAAACTTCGTGTAACCAGTTCTGCGAGTTCTCCAATTCTTCTTCTGAGTCTGAATTACATGAACTATCTTTTTCTCAACTTATCCTCCCATCTATGGTAGGGTTGATCCAATCCTCGTCTCACGCAATTAACTTATAGATGTATTCAATATCTTCATCATCATATTCTTCGCGTGCGGGTTCTATATATCACACTCCTTCAGAGGGATCTAAAGGAACAAAGACCTTGGTACCGTTCTTTTCAAACACCATACTCATTTTCTTCAAATTGATTATTGCATCCATATAGAAATCCCAATCAAGTCCAAGTAACGCTAGATATGGGTTGTTGTCATCCACAATCTCAATAAATTCAAAGTCTACTACTAGGCTTTCCCCTTCAATATCCACAAAAACTCCATTAATTGACCCATCGAGATGATTTTCTTTTGATTGGCCATGCACAGCTGAATCGGTGACCATTCCAACGTGGGGTTCCCCATTTGCTCCCAAGTTTTCTTAGGCAATACATTTGAATTAGATCCCAAGTCAAGAATTACCTTATCCATTTTGAACTCACCAATCTACGTATTCAATCACATCTCTCAGCTGGTTCTTTTCTTATTTATGTTTACCTTATTCACTTCGTGTTGTTCAGGCTACAGATTTTCTTTACTAGCACAATTATCAATTATCTCTTGCAATCCTTCTATTGATTTTTGATTTCTGACCAACTTCATACATGTCTACAGAAATGATTTTAGAACAGTGGGATCACAATTCTCTGTTGCGGTAGTGACTTCACAATTATTCTTTCTGTTGGCATTATGACACAGGTTTGGCACTATGGCATAGGTGTTGTCCTTGATGGCAACTCACTCAAATGGTAGATCACAGCTCAGGCACTCAGAATGGAAGAAAATAAGGTATACGTAGGTTCCTCTCAGTAAAATCACATATACACACGGGATCACCGATCAAAAGGCGCATATACGTATGCACGCACTTTCATGCAAAGAAAAGCACGTACATGTGGGAAAATTTATGTTTGGTCCATGGTATTTAGTCTGACATATTTGAACCTATGGTTTTGGTCCTTGGTATTGCATCCAAAATGTTGAACCCAAGTATTGGGTCCCTAGT
>APFE030010541.1:61621-77814 GCA_000404065.3 Pinus taeda
ATAGAGACAAATTGCAGCAAGTGGTTTTCACCCACATTGGGTTTCCACCTTATATCTTGTGTTCTTGTGTGTGACTGTCTGCATTATTTTTCTGTTCCTAGTTAATGTTTATATGGTTCTGACATCAGCATCTGAAGAATAATTAAATTATAAGTTATACGCTAGTTTCCTTAACTAAAGTTGCATATAGACGCTGGTTTCACTAACCTAAGTAGCGTATACAAATCTGTGTATGAATTGAAAAATAATTGACCTGATAATACTAATTCACCCCCCCTCTCAGTATTATTTCCAACACTTTCGTGGCAATATTTGTGTCTGGGTCCTTGATGTTGAAGCTCCTGGGTCCATGAAACTCTTCTTTGCTTCCATGAAAGTTTCTTTCTCCCTCTGCATATTGAACCTAGTTTTCTTCTCTCCTACCTTCCTAACCCAGGCATCTGCCACAGGTTTTTTACCCTCTGCTTTATCTTCTCCTGTAGCCGCACCACTTCATGTAACTATATTAAAGCTTGGGTCATCCTCACGTGGTTCAGATCTCATAATTTGTAAATTCTGCGCAGGTTGTTGATTCTTATTTTCCTGCATCTTAGCAATTAAAACAATGCAATATTCTATCACATTGTCAAACTATCGACAATACTAATAGCAAGGGTGAGTGAGGTTCTGACAATCCCACACAAAATGTCCAGCTTCGCCAAAGTTATATCATATGATTTGACCTCGAACTCATCCAGTGCCCCCTTCTCGACCATGTCCTCAACCTTGAAATCCTTTGTGTGCCATAGGTGAACCATGATCTTCCTGTGTGCAGCCTTCAACTTGCATCCTATATGTCAGTGTTCGATCCATCATCAAATCATAGTTGTGACAATCCTTCTCATCATGTCCTACTGATCGACAAAATCTTCAAAATAATTGCCTTGGCGACTGCACATATTTCTTTAGCAAAAAACAGTGATAAGTCTAGTGTTGGCCTACAACTTGGTAAATACTACACTAGACACTCGGTTCGGTAATTGGTCCAACACTAGGCTTTGGCTTCAAAGTATTAGGATCTTTGGCAGCCACATAATCATGATAAATAGGGCACTGGTCCTTATAGTGTCCTTCCACTTTACACTTTTTACACCAAACTTCTGAGCACATCTCAAACTGAGTTTCCTTTCCTTTCTTCAAATCTTGCAGCTCCATATGTAAGCTTGCTAATTGGGACTGTATCTATTGAACCCCTATGTGAGTATCTTGTACCTACGAAGCTTCCAACTTCATCATGATTTCCAATTCTTTCGCTTTAGTCCCAATGTTTTGCAACAATAATGGTAATCTGAGATGTGGCAATAGCGTAGCTATATACCACTATTTGTGTTGTTGTTCAAAGATCTGGAAGTTGACTTGTCCCAGTAAGCATTTTAGCCTCTGATTTACATCCCAGGCAATCTCATTGACTGCTCGCTTAATTTCTTTTGTTTATGTAATGCACTGCAACTATGACTTGGGCTTCTTGAACTTTGCATTCAATGCATTCTTTGTCGTTGCTATTCAAGCAACTGGATTTGTTGCGTTGTACTTGATATACCATGAAATCGCTCATTCCTGCAATTCTATGAACAATTGTGCTTTCTTCATATCATCATCATTGATCTGTTGTGCTTTCCACAAAGCTTCTACGACAAACCAAAATAGATTAGGATCCTCTGATCCCTAACCCTTAAAAATAGGCATCTTCACTACGTTAGACATGTTAATTGATGGAGGTGGAGATGGAGGTGGAGGTGCAGGTGTATGAGGTGGAGGTGAAGGGGTCGGATGGGGAATCTGAAATGTTCCTTGATTATCTTACTGTGATGCACCTCTAGGCATACTAGGGTTTCTCCTTTCTTCTTTTCTTTCTAATCCAACTAATAATGGACTGTATTGACCCTCAATGAATTTAGCACGGTCTGACCTTTTTCCGCTTCACATAGATCTATTCTGGCTTCTTTTAAACATCAATTCATAGGTAATACACCATTTTCACATAACATCATCTTAATCCAAAGCTTTAAAGAATTCATATATTTACCTCATGGACCTTTGAAAAAATGGCACTCAGCCTCACTATAGGATATTGATGTGTCAATCATGAATTCAGTGATAAAGCCTCCAAGAATATTATCGATCCAGTAGTCAAAAACTCTTACAACCTTATTTCAATCTCCTTAAGTCGCTTAATCAGCTCTGGGGTCCACATAGTAGGATCGTCATGTTTTCAATAGGGTTCGTTTGTGGCCAGTTTTGAAAGCCACTCATGTAGCTCGTTAGAAAACAATGGGAAAATGATATCACGTTGTTCTGTAGATATATACCTTTGTAACCACCTTTCTGTGGACTGGCACAAATTTCTATTTTCCTATGCTGCAAATTTGCACAACTTCAGATCTACCCAATCTTGTATCTCATTTTTAGTCGGTCGCCACCTCACACATCCCTTAGATAGATCTCGGTCTGAGCAACGAAACCATTTGTTGGCTTCAGGGGCTTAGACCTAGGTTCAAAGTTGGAACCTTCAAGATGCAATTACAGAAGAAATATACAAAAGCGAACCATAATCAGGAAGAAACACAGAAACTACATGAACATAAAAAAAATACACAAATTTGTTCCAAATTCTTCTTTATTATTCCAATTCTTCACTAATACAATCTTTCTGACCCCGCACACACAGCTGTAGGGGCCTGCGCACACAACTGTAGACTTACCAAGGTCTCCGTTCATACAATTGCAAGAGCCTTCCCCTTCGCCTGAATATAGATAGATATCACAGTTACAGACCCAAAATCATATCATAACATGAATTGTTTCCTTTGACTCACTAAGACATCCCTTTATATATCCTTTTTATTTTACAATACCATGGTTCGCAAACCATGGGTAGAGCTCAAAATAGTCGAATTTATCCCATCCCTTTACAAAATAAGGGGCTTTGACCCTGCTCTAAAGCCCCTTTTACTCCTAGAACTCTACACGAATCACACTACACTTCTCAAAATGCAAAGACTTTACATGACTTTACAAAACTTGGACCTAGGGAACCCCTACCCAACACTTTCTTAACTATACATCCTCCCTAATGTTGATCTTAAGCCAATTGGATCCCTAAATCTTCCAAACTACATTTGGTTTGTTTTCTCTCCAAAATTGGTCATTCGTGTTTCTTAACTTGAGGCTTAGAACTTTTTTTTATCTAAATGAATCATTCCCATGTGTGAGTGCAATGTAAAATATTCAATGGCATAACACATTCCTCCTTTGAAAAATTTGAGTTTTGAATGAGAAATGTTTTAAAAACTAGCTTAATTTTATAAAGAGCTAAAAGCACTATTTGCATACAAACATATGATTACAATGTACCTTTTATAATTAAGCTGAAATCATTAATACATTGGAATTACAAGGAATAAACTTTGAAAATTAACACATTTTTTTTTTCTCGGTAAAACTAGCTATTCTATTATATTATATTTACAGTAAAATTTTACAAGCAGTGAAACATGACTTCCATGGCCGCCAGTGGCGCCTGGGATATCTAAGCTTTGAAGCAAAAAGCTCCCACGCAGGGGCAGCATCGACCGGACTTCCAAAAATCCCCAAAAAAACTAACAGAGACTGGAGACCAATTCGACTTGACAATCGACAGAGCATGACACATTGAATTAAACTTGAGCATGACGGCCCACGCAGGGGCTTCCTTCAAAACCATACTGTGGAACGACATAGACGAGACAGACAGAGAGTAAATTCGACCAAAGCAAACTAGACAGAATGAAAAACTGCAAGTGAACAAACATAGTGCTAACCCGTACCCAAATACCCGCAGCAACCAAATTCCTGGACCCGAGCTGAGAGAGAAAGGCAGGAGCCAGAGCGCGCGTCGTGGGATCATTCATCAGCGGGACCTTTTTCCTCCACGATGGTGCACCACCCCTGACCTTCAGGGATTCCTTCCCACATGGCAGCCCATTTATCCTCTGCTGAGCCTTGAGATTCCTGCGCCTGAGGGTGCGAGGGAGCGGGCGGAAGCTCCTTCCCTGAGGTGTCCACCACAGATGATGGATGCAGAACAGGGCTCTCCTTTCCAGCGCCCTCTGGAGGTGGTTCCACCATTCCTTGAGGCGTCCCACAATCATTCCCTTCAGGAGCTTGAGTAAAAAGCACTGAAATATGAGCATTGATACCTGTTTGATCCTTGGAGGTGCCCAGGGTGAACACAACCGAGCCAAATGCTGGAAGGACTGGCTCCCCTTCGCTCGAGCTGCCAACCTCCATGAATTGCCCAGCTTGGAGTGGCTTAACCCCTGCCCGCCTATAGCAATAGCAGCAGCAGCAATGGTGGTGCTCTCTCGCTGCCGGAAGGCGAGAGGATGAGCCCCGCCCAGATCCCCTCCTACAAGGTTGCCGCTCCCGCAGCCTCGCCATGGACAATCCTCCGTCTTCCTTGATAGCCTTGGGTGAGTTGTGAGACCAACCCCAAGGCGAGATTCACCTCCAGAACCTCCCGAACGCGACAACCTCTGAATTCGCCACCAGAAACTCCTTCCTCGAAGCCAATTTACCCTGATTGCTCGCGATTTTCCACTTCCCCCCAAGGCAAGAGCCTGAATTAGCGTGACGAAGAGCCCAGATGGCAAATTGAGGTGGTGGGATAACCGCCCACCTCTGAGTCTGCACCTGCGAAGAATGTCTCTGCGTCTGCAATTCCACCTCTCCACCATAACGATGAACTGTGTTTTGTGTCTCCATACCTTGATAACCCGCCACATTCCCTCGTTGGGCGCGCACCATAACTGCAGCCATCGCTTCAGTCTGCTCGGCATTGAATGCCTTGAGCTAATACCGTGCAGGATTAAGCCTTTGACGGCTAATTCCATCAATCATTTATGTGAGCACGGGGCGGCACATGCTGGACATGTGGCCCGACCCTATGTAACGTGCCATCACCCGCATCCGGGGTTGAAAATTAACACATTATTATGTAATAAGGAGTCATATTGATAGTTTGAGCTTCTTGGGTAACCTTTCTTATATCTTTCCTCACACATGTCAATTGTTAGTGAAATTGACCCATCTTTTTCATAAATATGTGTCTTAGATTTATTCATAAATATTGTATGAAATCAATTTAAATAATAATTATACAAGTTTAAAAATATCGCACTTTGATAACATTGGTTATGGTTGGAAAGGAACCTAATGTTGGAGAAAGAATCAACCTATCAAGTTAGACAACTAGAACAACCCATATATAATACTTCATGAGGAAATGAAATTCTACATGGTCTTCACACATTAGAGAATGAAAAAATAACCAACCAAAAATATTGGAGCATTTATGAGATAGGATCTCCATAAGTCAAAAGAATGCAGAGACAAAAAAAATAAAACATTAATCTATCTTATATCTTATGAGGAATGACTATGTTAATATATGATAAAGTATAAAAAATAAAAATAAAAAACTAATATGTATAAGCTAGTGGGTCCAAGGGCCATTTACTGAAATCAATATTTAAGATGATAAAGAAAATTGATCCAGTAAATAAAGCACGAGGGAAGTAAATACAATGTATTGATTCTACTCCCACCCTAACCTACATTCATAAATTCAACATTATGTAACAACATAGATCCAGTAACGCCTAAAAGGATTGTGATACTAGTCAAAATATTAGGGATTATGTGAAGTTTCTATGTTGAATGATGACTAATGAAAAGGATTACATCAATAGGGATTTCATTCATATTGAAAAATGCAAGGTGTTAACATGATGTTAAAGCTTTGAAGACCAGGGTAATTCCAATTGGAGCTCCATGAAGTCATGAATGTGTATTCATAATTCTTGGAATTAAGTGAAACTTGACATTTAATGAAAATATGTTCAACATTGATTAATGTAACCTCCATAGTATCTCCTTTATCTTCTTAATACACAATGAGAGACTCGACTCTCTCGTTGAATGTAAAATGTATATAATTAATTTCCTGCATTTTTCTTGTATTCACACTGAAATTATGCACGAGTATAACATCTCTAGGCTTCATTATTTAAGGAAGGAGAGTTTCTCGATAACATAAATGCATGCCTCAGAGAAGTATATTGTTAGAGACATTTTTAGTCATATTTGTACTAAATTTCATTTCCCTTTTCAAATTAGTTAATGGTTGGAATTTATAAGACTATTGATATTCTTGTCACACAATCTTCCCTAATTGAATTTGTTCTTGCACAAGCCTATAACTCTGAAAAAATATTCTTATCTTGATATTCAACTTCTTCCAGTTTCAATTTTAGGGAATTGAATTTATTATGTGATGCATGTGCATACTCATGACAAAGCTAAAAACATAAGGTTTATCATGCAAACATTTCTTCAATTTATCATCTCTGAAATAATATGTCAATAGGTGATGAAAGTCTATGGTATTTAAGTATTTATTGGCTTCTTTGAAAATAGAAATTATGGGGTCTTTTTTATTCTCCTCTTCTATTATTGTTGGTATATTGTTACTAGGATTAAGTTTGTTGTCCATAATTTTGGAATCATTTGAGGCTTGAGTGTATAGCTTTAAGAACACTTTAGAACCCATATGAGGGAGATTGTTAAATATGCCATCTTGATCTAAATTATCACCCCTTTCCATAATACTAAAATTATAACTAAGAAAAATAAAACATGACAAATGGCATTTAACATACATAGGGATGCTTGAATATTGAAGATCATTATAAGTTTCATCAATCAACTTTATAATATGTCCTACTTTCACTTTTAATTTAGTTTGTGATCTATAGGGATAATACAATATTTTCTTTTGCATTACCTTTTATGGTTAATATCGTTCAATGACAACAATCTTGTAACCATTGATTTTCACTTGATTCTATGATTCAATAGGTTCTGACTCAGTCTTTTTAAATTTAGTGTTCTATGTATTAATGGAATCAAAATAAGGAAATATAGTCATATGATGTTGCTTGAAATATCTTGCAAGGATTTGAGCCTCCTCACATGCTTCCTTAAAATCATTGATTCCTTCCATAAATCAACATAGGAAGTTTTAGAAAGTGGATGAACATACCACACAAAAACAATTGCAAGAAAAGGTTGTGATTGTCATGAAGATGATCGTAGGTTTATTTGAATACCATGTTGAAGCATTCGATGTATTCTCCTACCTTCATGGTCATATTATTGAGTTCCTATTGCATTTCATGCAAACAATAATCTCCACCATAAGAATTTTCAACTATATTTTTTAAATTGAAACTCTTTTGAAATAATTCAAATGGGTAAGACATGTTAAAAATTTGACAAATTAAAATAACATGCAAACTATATCCTCATGAAAAATTGGAAGTAGATGTAAAATGCAACTGTACTTCCTAACTTATCAGATTCTATTATATTCTCTTAACCATTGATTTTTGACATGGATTTGATTGCCTTTCTTGGAAAGTAATGCAAAATCCCTTGCAACTCTAATGTGGTGTTAGCCTCCCATGTAGGGATTTGGGCCATAACCAAAAAGATTCATACAAAAGGAAAGCACTACATAGGAAAACTTGGCATGCCCTCCTTCTACTACTAAAATTATTGATAGGCCGAAATTTCCAACATCAATTGCAGAGGTTCTCCCTAGTGATACGCCTCTGTGATAGTCCTCACTATTTGGTATAAGGAACCCATTTGGATTCTATCCAAAAAACCAGTATATATTTGGGGTTTTAAGAATTGTTGTTTAGTTCACAATTTAGGGTTTTTCAAGATGTAATAAATGAAATGTAGCTAATATATTATAGAATTTTAGAATTATGCCCAATTTAACCTAGTGGAATTAGAGAGATGAATATAGCACCTAATATACCATTTATTTAATTTTTCAAAAAAAATTACCATGTAAATAAGGTAATAAATGAAATATAACTATTATAATATAAAGAATATAGGCTCTTGGGGTTAGGTCAGTAAATAGGCCGAGGGGTGGTGATGCCCTTCGGCTGGCGTCCACTCAGTGTTAGAAAACCCTGGACGTAGCGGCTACCCACTGACCCGGGTATCCGTGAACCAGTAAGTGAAAAAAAAATATAAAGAATATAGAATTATGACCAAGTTAAACTTATAGAGTTAGAGAGATGAATATAACACATGATATACCATTTATTTAATTTCAAGAAAAGTTACTATGTAAATAAGAACAAAAATTAAGTAACTAAATGCATACTAGAAAAGTTTGAAAATGAATAGTTGATTACCATACTATTCTGATGACTATAGAGAAACAATTTGAGAGACAAACATAAGTAAGATTGTTTCTTATACATGACGATATTAGCCTATTCTACTCCCTAGAGTTAGTACTCGTCAGTCCTTTTACGGTTGACCACTTGCTTGAGCTTTGACCCTTCCTTTGACCTATTTTTCTCCACAACCAGAGGGACTTAGTGTCTGATAGAGTGGTTCTAGATCTCCAACCACGTGGAGTAGCCTTCTTCATAGCCGTGGGAGCTAAAATTTCCTAGTTCAGTCCCTACGAACCCAACTTATGTTATAGACGTGTATTTTCCCAAGGAGATTAATTCGAAGCCACATCTTATCTTATCTCTTTGAGTTTTCTTAAGGTCATATTAGAAAGCTTCCTAACTTATCTTCACCGTTAGTGTCTACATTCATCCTCCTTGGGAGCTCTCTGAGTATTTATATACTAGTCCATCCTTAAGGGTCAAGCTAGAAAGTTTTGAGAATTATAGAGTCATGCTACTATTTTGATTTTATGAGAAGTTTTTAGCCATTTTTTTCTCAGGGTCAAATTACTTGAAGAAGGGGAGACTCTACCGAAATCTAGAGGAGAATATCCATTTTATGGTATAATACATTTTTTACTCATTTTATTTCATGATTAAAAGAAGTGAAGGTTCCTTTCCATCAGATTTATGTTTATGATCAGTTATTCATATTCATGTTTGGTTGTTTGAGTTGATATTCCTCTGCGGAAGGCCATTTGTGTGCATTGTTTGGTGGTTCTTATGTGCAGGATTCAAATCTATTGTAAAGGACATGATATCTTGGCTTGAGCAGGGATTCTCTACATCATATCCAATAATCACCATCAACCCACGTGGATCTCAACTACCAAAATCAAACCTTATATAGGGAAATATATGCATGAAAAATTGATTTGAATGTATGGTTTGGGGGTTTGTTTGTGTTGGGTGTGACTTTTTACCTATTTCCTACACCTTCTTTCCCCATTTTTGATCCTTTTTATCCTTCAGGCCTATGAACTTTACATGATTATTTCCCCTTTTTCTCACCTTTATAACCTATTCTACTATCATGTTATTTTATCATATTTTACTAAATAATATGATGCGTTATTCCTTTTTTGTGGCTACCTGGGGGAGCATTGAATAATGATTTTGGAAAGATCTCCTTTTTAGGTGTTGCTCATGAGAACAAGGTTATGGAGTAGACAGTCAGCGATAATTAACTACAAAGAAGGGTAGAACATTTCGTTGTTACACCCTGTATGTTGTTACAGGTTGTTGTTACACATTGGATGCTGTTACAGGTTGTTGTTACACATTGGATGCTATTACACTATGCGCTGATACAAAGGTCCATTGTTACACCAAGGGTGTTTTTGTCAATGATTGTTGTAACATCCCAAACCGTTATTCACTCATAGGATGTTGTTGCGCCAGAGCTAGCAAATGTGGGTACTATTCCACATAACAGTTGTCGGCAGTAGGAATTGTTTATTTTGGAAGCAACGAACCCAAGCGGTTGCAATCCTAACTAATGTATAATTGTATTTAGAAATATGTTGTAACTACTTTTATTTTTTATCAGCATGAGAATCATGAGATTCTCATGACTGATTTGTTTCTAATTTCAGGTATGTAATAACTATAAAGGAACTCGATTTTCCATGTAAAAGGATATGGCATATAGAAAAGCACTGTTACTCTGCTTCTGTAAATTTGAATTATTTTTAATATTAATCGGCTCTTCAGCTTATTGGTTAATTACTTTTGTGTTATTCCTACGCCTGACCGAGGAGGAAGGGCCCTCCTCTTTGGCAAGGACTGCAACGATAGAGGTAGTGTACATTCTAGTTTAGCTAATTGATTTATGGTTTCTTCTTGTTGTTGTACAAATTGTGGATTAAATTCATTGTTATTCCAATTTACATTATGCTATTACATTGAGTTAATCAACAGAATGGTAGTAACCAGCTGGAGTAGATATTAGTCACTCTGTGGCGTGCCCTTACTTTGATAGTTGTGAAGTTTGATTCAATTCTGTGGAGTGTTTTTTATGTCTACATGAATGATTTGATTCAACAATTTGGTTCAACGACATATTTTATTGTTTTCACAATTTTCTTATTCTTGGTTATAGTGTATCGGCACAAATAGTGCGAACTCCATTGAAACAACAAGACCTACTACAGGTTGACAATTAAATTTTGCAGTCTCGGTCAATTGGATTGATTAAGAAAGCACTACATTTTGGTGTCATTGTCGAGGATGGCAGTTGACGATACAATTAGCCAAGTTGTTTGTTTGATGATAGAGTGTTCCTAGTCCACAACTGTTGGGCGGTAAGATGAGAGGTAAGAACCTGCGCATATCTCTAACATACTTAGGCAGGCTCACCATTGTGATCACTAGGACACTTAGGGAATTTTCGTGTTTTGTTTAGCGTGTCTTCAGCTCTTCAGTCATTGGGCGGTAAGACGAGAGGCAAGAACCTTTGCATCGCTCTAACATACCTGGGCAGGCTCACCATTGTTAAAGATTGAGACACTTGGGTGTAAATCAATACACATAGGGTCCATGTGTGCAACTGTAAGAATTATAGAGATACCAAAACTACCCCCACTCTAATTAGTCACAGGAAAAAAAGGTCATAAAAAGGAAAGGAAAAGTGTAGATTTGGGAAGGAAAGCATTTATCCAGGAACTAATCTCTAAGGCGGAAAAAGAACAGTCCAACTCTTAAAGGGATGCAAGGAAAATAGGGCTACAGAAAGTTGTTACTCCCATAGCAAAAGCAGAAAGTTCTAATTCCTCTATCTCGGGACAATATCATTCTAAAGCTATCACCCATACCCCCAAGATCAAGAATCCACTTCAGGGGTAGGAGGGGGAAGCTAGTAGCCAGAACTTGAGGACTAAGGGGGCAGGTGGAAATTGAGGGGGAACATTGAACACATGAGACGGAAGAACACTTGTTGGTTTATCAATACCCAAATACAGGTAGTGCAGTGAAACAGCCAACCAATCACACCTACAAGACCATCATAAGAACAGTTTGAAGGACGTCTGTTATAGCAAGGGTTAGAAGGATTAGTCATGGGGGACAACAATGACAACAATGCTAAAACATGTGCTACTATCACCACTTTTGAGTTCCCAATCAGGGATATCATAGGTGAAGCTCCTATGAAAAATATTCCTCTATCACCCTTACCATATTTCTAGGGGATGACTGTGGAAGATTCAGACACCTTTCTATTTGAGTTTGATGTCTTATGCAGAAGTTATGATTACACCTCAGATGCGCAAAAATTAAAATTATTTCCTGCTACTTTAAAAGCGGCAACCTTGAGATGGTTCATAGGATTGGGCTCCACTTATATTAAAACATGGAATGATATGAAGGAGACGTTCTTATCAAAGTACCAAGACTATTTCAGAACCAGGGACTTAAGGGGGGAGTTATTTAGAATGACATAGAAGGAGGATGAAAGCCTGGAAGATTATGTGGTGCGGTTCCACTATAATCTGCAGAGGTCTAAACATAGCGATTTAGACTAGGAAATCTTGAAGACTATATTTATCAGAGGAATAAGGGACGACTACCTTGACACCCTGAACCTATTAGGGAAGGGGGATATATCATAAGAACCATTCCTTAAAATTATAAATCTTTGTCTAAGATGCTATAGAGGATCATCTAAGGGGAGGAGTGTAATTCGAGATGCCTCTGCCTGAATACAAAAATCTGTGGGAGGAGGAGTAACCAGAGCAGAGATCGGGAATTTGTTTGAAAATTTCAAGACCGGTATCCTCAATACTCTCTCTGACCAGATAATGACAATGCAGATCAAGAGCGCACAAGCAGAAGCTAGCACACCTCTGGTTGTGTTCTGTCCGAATTGCCGGAAGAAACATCCTTTTAGGGAATGTGAATTGAACAACATCAGCTTGTGTAATAATTGTGAGTTGGAACATTCCACAGGGAAATGTCCGAAGCTCCCTAGACTAAAGGCAGTACTTAGAGAGTCCAGTGAAGAAGTGCAGCCCTCTTATTTCATCACACCAAGGAGGCCATGGAAACCATGACCTCCAGGTATGTGTCAAAATTTTTCCTCTTTAAATTTGTGGAACAATGCATATAGTACTCAGAAATATCCATGGAAATATCCTACTCCTCCTTCAACGCAATTTCCTTCACCCTAGGACTAGTGGTCTCCATCTCCCTCTATCCAATATCCTCAATCTCAACCATATTCTTGGAATCAGAACTAGAGAGGAAAGACCCAGAACTAAGATTTACCTAGATTACCCAAGCAACAATAACTGCAATTACCTCCTTTCCAAACTCCTGCTCCTCCACCACCTGTGCAACCTAACCCAAACCCAAACAATAAATCAGCTCATGGCATAGAGGCTCAGACTACCTTCCAGGCCTACCTTATTACCCCCATGGAGCTTAATGAAATACAATTGCGATCGAGCAAGGTAATTAAACCAAGTCACTCCCCTATCATTACAGAGGAGGAATGTGAACCATCCAGAACAGATGTCGGAGGCTCTCAGGCGACTATTGTGCCTACAACAACTGATATAGAGGAAGTTGTTACATCTGTAACAGCCAACATGCGAAGGATTGTTACTGCTGTAATAGCCAACTCAAAAAAGGCTGATACACCTGTAACAGCCGATTCGACTGTCATAACTCAGGACCCTCTGCATCCTTAGAGATTGGCTGAACCTAGGATGACTTCATAGCCCGAATCTGATTTTCTTAGGGAGTTACAAAGTTTGCATGTACGAATTTCTCTACTACAAGCCCTTAAAGAAGTACCTATTTATGCTAAAGTAGTGAGAGATTTGTGCATCAAGAAACCTAGGAGGAAGCCTAAAGACCCTGCCACCATACATGTGATGAGGAAATTATCCAAATTAATTTTTGTTCGGCCTCTCCTAACTAAGTATAATGATCTAGGAAATCCTACAGTTATTGTCTACATTAATGATCAGCCCATAGCTAACACATTGATCAATCTCAGGGTTGCCATTAATTTAATGACAAAGGACCTCTTTACCACTCTCGGGCTATAGGGACTTAGACATACTCCTACTGTACTTGAATTAGCATATAGGTCCCGTGTTAAACCCGAGGGAGTGTTAGAGGATATAGTGATTACAATAGCTTCCTGGAGGTATCCAGCTAACTTTCTTATCTTATAGCCCAAATCCAATTTGGGAGGGCATTCTTTGATCCTAGGGAGACCTTGGTTGATCTGAAAATGGGGCACTTAGGCTTCTTTTCTAACTTACAATAACCTCTCCCACTTCCAAAGCTTATTTATTCCCAAGTCTTATTGATTAACTAATGCAAAATTAATAATATGCTTGAAAATATAGGTGTATTCTTATGTTTGTTTTAAACTATTTATATGCTTTTAAATCTATTTGCTTGAACTGATATAACAACAACTAAAGCAGCAGATATAATGCAGTAATAAAACAACACACATAAGGCAGCAATTTAATGAGGCGTTCACCCAAAACTCTTGGGCTACATCTCCTTGAGCTCTAGTCAACTCGACTAGGCTCTCTGGGATTATGGCAAAGTCCTTTTACAAGCTCTTGGCTCAACTCCACTATTTTACACAGGAACAATGGGCTCTGAACACCATTCTGTCCCCAACTCTGAAGCTCTCGGCCTTCTTGCTCTAGCTTTGGCTCTTAGGTTCTCATATTGGCTCTTAGGCTCTCGGCTCTTTGGCTCTAGCTTCTCGGCTCTGTCTCAGCCTCTGTGCAGTCGCTTTTTCTCTTATGGCTCTCTCCTTTATCAATTGAGCTCTCTGTCTCGGCTCCGTGCGCTCTTCAGCGCTGCCTTCTCCTCTGTCTCAACGCTACCTTCTCCTCTATCTCATTCATTTTGTGGCTTTTTAAGCCCATCAACATTGGTCAATTTGTTTTCCCCTTCGGGCTCTTCAGCTCCTGGCCTCTGTGCGCTCAAATCCCCTTCTGAGTGTTTAAAAATCATTTTTAACGCTTTCAGGGAAGGTGGCCACTTGTTCTGCAATGGAAGGGACCATAGGGCCTTTGAAATCCCTTGAATATCCAATCTCTGTTTACATAGAGAAATACATTCAAACATGGGAAAAATTTGCCAAAACACTGTTCATCAAACTTCAAATATCCATAAATCCACGCTATACTTCTATTGGGTCCGCCTTTTAATTGCTTATCGCATTTCCACCATTGATCTGGGAGATCTAGATCCAACGGCTGAGGTTAATTTCGGGTAACACATGTGTATAGTGGTTAACCGCCCGAAAAGGGTGGTTTTCTCTCTCCAAGGCCTAGCCACATGGCAGCCAGTGTATGGGCTCGAGCAAAGCCCAGCCAAAACCACTTACTGCCTACGGCTCACCCGAAATCCCGCTTGTTTCGTGATTTCCCTTTGTATTTTAAAATACATGAAAAATTTGAAAAATCCCGTAAAATGGCTTTAGACGAACTTGATATATTATATATTGGCATTTACAAACCCTTTCGGGTCCAGTTTCATCACATCGCCACTTCCCTTCGCTTTTCGTTTATTCAACGAAAACACGAAAATACACAGAAAACTACTGTTTGACGAAACTCAATATATTTAAAATCTGGTTCATTATTTTCTCAGGTCTGGCCATCGCATCGCATATGCATATATAGATATCGCATATGCATATATATATATATGCATTGTACTGCACCGACACGATATTGCGATGCGACTTGTCGCAATCACATATCACATAAGCACACGGCCCAAGGGTTCTGATCATCGGCGATTGGCATATCGCATATCGCTCGGCCCGGGGTCCCGCCTTAAGCCCCATGCCATCGTTGATGCCTATCTGCTGATTTCAGCGATCGCACCATCACATCGGCCTGGTCCTCTCGCATGTCTGCCTCCAATAGCCTCCGCCTGTCACCGCTGATTGCGATATTCCAATCGGATCTAGACCATTGATCACGGCTCTTGTGCAAAGTTGGCTTGACCTCTGATAGGCTCGATTTCACTGTTTTCTTCATGTTTTTTCCTCCCAATATTGTTATCTGCCATTTTTAAATGTTCTCCTTTTGCGATAGTGATCCGGATTTAAACAGGAACGCAATAAAACACAGAGATAACCATATACACAAAGGTGCAGCGGAAATAATACTTCATTTCATTAATGAAAAATACTGAAATATGCTTACAACCAGAAATGGAAATAAACCAGCTAGGGCGATGGCAGCTTATCTCTGAGAAGAGATGTGTGGCTACATGCCTCTAAACTGTGTTACAATGAGGCTTCAAGGCCTATTTATTGTTGAGAAACAATGAAAAACCCTTAACATTCCAAAAACCTAACCCTAGGAGATGAAACGCCAAACTGTGGGCCCCGTTTGGGGGTAAGTTGGTACATCAACTTCCTGGGGTCGTAACTTTAGCATATGACCTCCGTTTGACGCGTACAATAGCTCATTAGAAAGATCTATTCGAGCACTATCATTGTTGGAATGGGCAACATCGGTCCATGGCATGGACCCATGTTGCCCCCGGATTCCCCAAAAAACGTCGTTTAGGGCCTCAAAACGGCTCCGGAAGTTCAGGACCCGAAAAACTGCTAAAAATAGTAAGTTGTGCTACAATTAAGGAAACCGAAAATGCTGAGAAAGACAATGGTGGGGGTCCAGGTGGACTTGGCAGGTGGCCACCAATATCCACCTGGATCATTCCTCCCCCCTTAGGAAGCAATGGTCCCCATTGCGTTGAGCTCCTCCATGAGATGAGGAAACTTCTGCTGAACCTGTCCTCTGGTGAACCACTTGCCCTGCTGAAGGAGTTGGCCTGCTTTGACAACTCGATACAGTTGGA
>APFE030010541.1:88224-98745 GCA_000404065.3 Pinus taeda
TTCCCGAACCCTTTCAGGTTCGGGTCTTATTGCATCGGCACTACTCCATTGCTCCCTTTGTATTTTATAAATACGTCAAAATGACAAATAATGCATTGAAAATGGCTTTCCCGCGGACCTCAAATATTATGAAATAATATTTAGATGCCATCAGGTCCGATTCATTGGGTCGCAATCGCATATCGCTCATGCCCCGGGCCCATGGTGAGCACTCCTTGTATTTTTTGATAGTGATCTTGCGACGTGATGTGGGTCATCGATATGCGCGCTTGATCGACGGTCCACATTCCATCACTGATCGCAATCACACGTTCCACTCGGTCCGCGCTTACTCCGCCGGCTCGCCTCCGACGATTGCGACCCGCCGATCCAATCATAGGAGATAACTGATCGGGGGTGTCTTGCGCCCAACCTTAAGTCCTCTGTGTTAGCCGATTGCGATTTTCCACTTAGATCTGGGCCGTTGATTGAACAGATCTGACAATTGCTGTGCGTTGGAATATGTATGCCTCCGATACTTGGTTTTTTCACTGTTTTTATGTGTTTCTGCCTTTCGATAGTGCATTTCCACCATTCCAAGGGCTCTTCTCTTGCGCTGGTTTTCATCTTTGGCAGAATTTTGTTATCTTTTGAAGGATTAAAGAGCATATTTGGATTCATTTTTGGGCCAAATGCCAACAAGGCTAACACTGGCTCCTTCTGGGGATGAAAGCCTCCCTGTGAGGTTTCAAGAACTGCAGAACAATGCCTTTCCTGTAAAACCAAAATCAAATCTTCCTCCTAGTGTTCCATTGGGCATGTGGTCCATTTTGCAATAAAATAAAAATTGAAAAAACATATTTACAATACCAAGTCTTTAAAGCCTTAAATGAAATAAAGTTTCAAGAACTTCCCATTGACTGGGCCATCAAAAACATCTCCTCCTTCCAAACTGTGCAGAATAAAGGTATTGTTCATATAATCTTGAGCAATGACAAGCGGTCCTATCCATAAGGCATCAAATTTACCATGGTTGCCCTTCTTTTCCTTTAATCCATCCCATTTGAGAACCCAGTCACCAAACTGAAATTACCTTTCTATCAAAGGTTTCTTTTTCTTGGTCAATGTGCATTTCAATTAATTCATCAAAGACTTGTAAAAGCCTATTAATTTCATCATCCTCTTCAAAAAATTTCCAGGATTTGACATTTTCAGGCAGAGATGGTCCATATTTCACCTCATCTCTGTTTTCTTTCAACCTTGGATTCTTTTCTTGGAAAGCTTGGTTGAACTGTTGAATGATGAGGTCTGCTTCGTACTCTACTGTGTTATTTGTGACCTGAAAAGTTAATATGAAAGATAAATGAATGCATTCCTGTGTGGGGGACAAAAGGACTACACTTGCCCCTGCAACTTCTTTAGAGCAAGCTCCATCAAAGAACATGTTCCAAATTGGTGGGCCTTCTTCCTCTGTGATCTGGAAAACTGGTTTTTTAAGTTGCATGGAGGCCAATTGAGATTCTTCAATCTGAAGAAAACAAGCTCCAAAATCAGTGTTGACAACATAAATGGGATGATTAGTGGGATTCCTTTCATCACTAATAATATAAGCCAACTGGGCCTCTCTGTAAAATCTCCTATTTTCACCTCCAAAAACTGGTACAATAGCATAGGATAAATCATTTTGCAATGTTCCACCTAATCTCTTGATCCAGCTTCTGGAAAGAAACATGCCAAACTTGGGGGGTACATCTGCTACCACAATATCCATCATCATGCTCTTCATGGGCAGCTGAGACAAAGTGATGACTAGGTCCTTGATTAATCCCAAACATTTCACTTTTCTAGAGTAAGAAGAAAACAGGTCATGATAAGGCTTGGTAATGTCAAGACCCAATTTATCCATGACAGCCTTGGGCATTAGATTAAGGCTGGCTCTAGTGTCTAGAAGGCAATTGTGAAGGGTTTTGTCATGAATAATCAGAGAGACATAGAATGATGGGGAGCTGTCTTCACAATTTTCAATCATTGGGTTGAGAATAATAGCTGGTTTGTCATCTTGCAGATTTACATAGTCAAATGAGGCTTGGATGGCTTTAGGCTCAAGGGCCTCAAGGATGGATCTTTTGAAGGACTCACTCTTCACTAGTTCAATCAGAGATATAGGTATCCTTAGCTTCTGAATTCTTGATTGAAAATTGAAAGAAGAAGGAGACTTGTCAAGGCCTCTTACCTCGTGGGCTGGAGCTTTGAGGATGATAGGATCAACTATTGGTTGCTTATGCTTATTAGCTTGTTGTACTACCGGGACAACAAATCTTTGAACAGGAGTTTCCTTGGAATTATTTATCTTTGACCTCAGATAATATCTGTGCTGATCTTCAATTTGTAGAATAGCTTCACCATCCAACTCTTGGCTGATCTAGTCATTGAATAATGACTTTTCATAGGCAGCTAAGGTCAAAAAAGGGGCACTGCATTTGCCTTCCACACAATGGATCTCATCATCTTCATCAAACTGCTCCTCTTCCATGAATACATTTTGAAAATGGGTCTTCACCCTTTGGTCTTCATTGGCATCTTTGCTTCTTTGCAAAATCTGCAATTGCTCATTAGCGCTTGTATATGGATTTGGGTTTTTAGGAGCAAAGGTCTTAGGAATTCTTCCTTTCCCAGGGTGCTGCTCAACCTTTAATTTGGAGGTCTCAGAGGCTAATGAATCTATCATCTTGGTCATTTTATCTATGTTGGGATCTGAGGGTGATGAAGACTCGCCCCTCTGTCTCCTTCTATGTTATAAAACTAGCTCAAGAAAAAGATAGAAAAGATAGATCAACGCCTTAAAATTCACCCTCTTCGAGGGGGCAACCTCCTTTACATTACATAAATGAACAATTCTTTGATGATTCAAATGACAAAACCTCCTTTCTATATATAGGAGTCTAAGGAGTCACAATATAACCCAGCCGACCTAACAATAATAATATAAAGCACAAAAATAACAATAGAGGGACCCTATGGGGCACATTAATAACAATATGGGGGCAATAAGGGGGGCACAACAATATAAATAAGGGGTATAACTACAATAGTAATGGGGTAATCACTAGTATTATAGGAACCCAACATTCATCTGCTCCACAAAACTTTCATTTGTACCTATTTGACAAACTGTCAATAACAACTGTTAACAACAACAGAAATACAGACAACAACTGGATGGCCTAAACTCCTACTTCAACAAAAGAAACAGATTTCACAACTTGTGAACATCTCCATGTCTTACATCTGCATACAAATGATGGACTAGATAACAAGCCCACAAAAAATGCCTTTAAACAAATGACTCTTCAGGTCAAGCATGTAGAAATAAAACCATAAGGACTCTTTTCAAAAGATGAAACACTTCATTATTATCTCCATCTTGGAGACCAAGTTAAATTCTCCCAAGTCAACATTGTATCACATGCATGTCAAAGCAATCTACCTTATAAGTTAATTACACATACATGTTCAAAACAAGGAGAACATCAACATCCCTGTGTTCGTGTACATCATGCTTATGCATGAATTTCATCCTTCAACTTTCGCTTAAGCACACCGTACTTTTGAAGCTGAAATGAAATATAATGTGGCAACAACAAAGTGAGTCTCCTACCCAACTTCTCCCATTCACCTTCTTGGTAAATTCCTGCAACTTTCATCTCATCAACAAAGAAATCAAAATAGATGTATCAATAGACATGCAACCTTAATTGGAAAATAACTCTAGCCATTTCTTACCAATCTAGTTCCAAGGTCTTTCCTTTGTTTGCACATCAATATCAACATGTGAATCATCCTGAGACACTTCATTCATGGAAACTTCCTTTCCATTTCTGCCATCTTCTCTTTCCACTTTCCTCAACTTGTGTGGAAACATGGTTGGATTCAGAGTCCAACACCTTTCAGCAAGATGCCCTTGATTATTGCAGTGAGTACAACACATGTGCATCCTCTTGATAGCATGATTTGCCTTGTCCAATGGACCTTTGGCTTTTTCTTCTTTTCCTTCAAAAGTTTCCTATATGTGGCCATTATCTTCCAACATCTAGAAACATGACGGTTATCCAAACCACAAAAGGAACATGCAATTCTTTTCCCATGCTTATGTGGAAATTCACCATACTTTGAAAAATCAAAAGGAATGTTTTTAGAACCAGATTTATACCTACCTCTTTCACCTGTGTTGCCTTCATGAGGAGGTGAAGCAAATAAAGAAGTGGCTCCCTTTGGAACACCATCAATCTCTTCAGGGCTTTAAGTGTTTCCACAACTCTCTGGTTCAAGTGTGTGCTTCTGAACACCTGCATCCTGCAAATGATGTTTCAAGCCGTTGCATTCCTCCTAAATACAATCTTCAAACTCTGCAATGCAACTCCTTCTTGGAGCTGTTCTAATGGTTTTCATGACAGTTTTGGAACTCTCTCCATAAGACTGTCAATAGGCAAGACCCAAATACTTAGGCCTTTCCTCAACCATTATTGGTTCAACAATACCTTGTGCATGCTTTCCCAAGCCCTTTCCTTCATAGCCCATCTTGGACATTAGCTTGGAACCTATGCCTCTAGTATGTTTTTCAAAAAAACCAATATAAGCATTCTCAGAAGAATTTGAAGACAAACTGGAATGGTTTACCTCTTCTTCAAGTTGATACTTGACCAAGGCTTCTTTGGCAACAAAGAGTTGTGACTCCAACTCATGCATCCTCTTCAAGTTCATATTTGTAATATGAAGTTGCCTCTCCATTTACTACAGTCTGTCAGAAAGCAACTGCTTCTCTTCCTTCATGGAATTCAACTGCTTTCTAATTATGTTGCTCTTTCTTCCATCCTCATACGTTTCTCTCACCTTGTCCATCATGATGAACAAGTATTACTTCATGTCTCCATCAAAGAGTCTTTTGATGGAGAAGGAATTTGAGGATACACTTGAGGAAGTTGTCATTATGCCAATGAACAAAGAACTTCAAACAAGATTTAAAAAGAGCTTATTTAAGCAATCTTTTGTAGCAAACCTCTTGTGCTTCAAGGATTGCTCTGAGGTCCTTTGGGATAGAAGAAGGCCTTTAGCCCTTCTTCCTTCTTGTCCTTCCTGGACTGAGCTATTAACATCTTTCCCTTTTCCTCTGCAAACTCATAAAATAGTCAGTCTACAACAAGCATACAATCAATCAGACAATCAATCCTTGACTGCCCAAACACCTTCTAGATAAGTAAACTTTGCTCTGCTAATCAAGCATTCTGACATAACCTTCTTTGAAGGTGAGGTTAACCAATCTCAGGCACTGACACCACCTGATCTAAAAATGGGGCACTTAGGCTTCTTGTCTAACTTACAAGAACCTCTCCCACTTCCAAAGCTTATTTATTCCCAAGTCTTATTGATTAACTAATGCAGAATTAATAATATGCTTGAAAATATAGGTGTATGCTTATGTTTGTTTTAAACTGTTTATATGTTTTTAAGTCTATTTTCTTGAACTCATATAACAACAACTAAAGCAATAGATATAATGCAACAATAAAACAACACACATAAGACAACAATTTAATGAGGAGTTCACCCAAAACTCTTGGGCTACATCTCCTTGAGCTCTAGTCAACTTGACTAGGCTCTCTGGGATTATGTAAAAGTCCTTTTACAAGCTCTTGGCTCAACTCCACTGTTTTACATAGGAACAATGGGCTCATAACACCATTTTGTCCCCAGCTCTGAAGCTCTCGGCCTTCTTGCTCTGGCTTTGGCTTTTAGGCTCTCGCACTGGCTCTTAGGCTCTCAGCTCTTTGGCTCTGGCTTCTCGGCTCTGTCTCATCCTCTTCGCAATCGCTTTTGCTCTTATGGCTCTCTCATTTCTCAATTGAGCTCTCTGTCTCAGCTCCACGCTCTCTTTTGCTTCTCCTCTGTCTCAGAGCTGTCTTCTCCTATCCCAGTCATTCTGCGGCTTTTTAAGCCAATCGGCATTGGTCGATTTGTTTTCCCCTTTGAACTCTTTGGCTCCTAGCCTTTGTCCGCTCAAATCCCCTTCTGATCATTTAAAAATCATTTGTTAACGCTTTCAGAGAAGGTGGCCACCTGTTCTGCAACGAAAGGGACCATCGGGCCTTTGAAATCCCTGAAATAGCCAATCATTGTTTACACAGAGAAATGCATTCAAACACAGGAAAAATCCACCAAAACATTGTTCATCGGACTTCAAATATCCATAAATACGCCATCTACTTCTATCGGGTCTGCCTTTTAATTGCTTATCGCATCTCCACTGTTGATCTGGGAGATCTGGATCCAACAGCTGAGGTTCATTTCGGGCGGCTCATGTGTCCAGGGGTTAACCACCCGAAAAGGGTGGTTTTCTCTCTCCAAGGCCTAGCCATGTGGCAACCAGTGTATGGGCTCGAGCGGAGCCCGGCCAAAACCACTTACCACATATGGCCCACCCGAAATCCCGCTTGTTTCGTGATTTCCTTTTTTATTTTAAAATACATGAAAACATTGAAAAACCCCGTAAAATGGATTTAGACAGACTTGAAATATTATATATTGGCATTTAAAAACCCTTTTCGGGGTCCAGTTTCATCGCATATATATATATATATAATATATATATATATATATATATATATATATATATAAATATATAGATATAGATATAGATATAGATATAGATATAGATATAGATATAGATATAGATATAGATATATATATATATATATAATATATATAGCCCCCGCTCCATTGTACTTCTTCGACGCGATAATGCAATGCAACTTGTCGCAATCGCATATCGCATAAGCACATGGCCCAAGGGTTTTGTCCATCGCCGATAAAGATTCGTCGATTTGATCATCAGCGATCAGCATATTGCATATCGCTCGACCCGGGGTCCCGCTTTAAGCCCCATGCCATCGTTGATGTCGATCAGCTGATTTCGGCAATTGCACCATCACATCAGCCCAGTCCTCTCACGTGTCTGCCTCTGATAGCCTCCGCCTGGCACCATGCCGATCGGATCTAGATCGTTCATCGAGAAGATCCGACGGCTCCTGTGCAAAGTTGGCTTGACCTCCGATAGGTTCGATTTCACTATTTTCTTCATGTTTTTGCCTCCCGATAGTGTTATCCACCATTTTTAAAGGTTCTCCTTTTGCGATAGTTTTTGGATTTTGAAGACTTGGAGGGTTTTTTTTTTTTAGGACCCATTTTTAGGGGCTTTTGCCCCTTTTTCCCAAAGGAAAAAAGGCAACTTCATTTTATGATAACTTCCACATCCTAAGTCCATTTTTGCCCATTCAAGTTGCAACAGATTCAGAATGAGACGATCTTTGCAATGGGGCTAGTTCCAGGTACTTCCTTGTACTTTCATTTTTCCTTTGTGAGGAACACTTAGACTTAGGAGCCTATCCAAAATCCATTTTGGATCATTGGTGGGCCACTACGAATGCATTTATAGGCTGCAAATTGGGATCTATGGTGATCTCGAATGGCCAGACGACAAAGAACCTTGGCCTTTACCCCCTAGAACCAAATGTGGATGTATACAACCCTTGGTGGGATGAGTTTGAGCTAGATTCAGATCTTTCCCTACCACTCCTCACTCTGGGGAAAACTTTAGTATTTCAAGGATGAGACAGAAGATGATGTCATTAATGGTTTTATTAGTAGCTTGCTTTCTATCGCCATTGTTAAAACTATGAACAAGGAAGAAGAGGTGGAAGATAAGGGTTTTGAATGAGTGAGAACAACTCTGAATGTTGACAGCAGCCCAATTGAGATAGAACCTAGAAATTTTTTGAATATCAACCCCAACTTGACTGCTGAGCAAAACCAACTGTTGTTACAACTATTACAGAAATAGAAAAAGGCATTTGCATGGGATTATATGGATATGAAAGGGATCCACCCTAACCTATGCACTCACCGTATTTATTTTAAGGATGGCTGCAAATCAATTAGACAACCACAGTGCTGTATGAACGCTGCACTGAAGGAGGTGGTGAATAAAGAATTACAAAAACTCCTGAGTGTTAATTTTATTTATCTGATATCTGACAGTCAGTGGGTGTCACCACTTGTCATCGTTCCTAAAAAGAATTGAAAGTGGAGAGTCTATGTAGATTAGAAAGAACTCAATAAGGCCACTCAAAAGGACCATTTCTCCTTACCATTTATAGATCAAGTCCTTGATACCCTTTCCAGAAATAAATTCTTTTCATTCTTGGACGGATTTAGTGGCTACAATCAGATACAGATTGCCTCGGAGGATCAGGATAAAACAACCTTTACTTGCCCTTGAGGAACCTTCGCATACAGAGTACTTCCTTTTGGACTCTGTAATGCACCAACAACCTTTCAAAGGGAAATACTGGTAATTTTGTCTGACTTGTTGAATGACTACCTTGAAATCTTCATGGATGATTTTACACCTTATGGAGATGCTTTTGAAACAGCATTAGTTAATCTGGAAAAAGTGTTGGAATGTTGTGTACAGACTAATGTTGCTTTGAGCACTGAAAAATGTCACATGATGATGACTGAAGGGATCGTGCTTGGACACTACATTTCTACTAAAGGAATCAAGGTAGAACCTGCAAAAATAGAGGTAATTCTAAAAATTCCAACCCCCAGAACGCAAAAAAAGGTACGTAGTTTCTTGGGGCATGCAGGGTATTACCGGAGATTTATAGAAAAAAATTCAAAAATTGCATCACCATTATTTTCCTTGCTCATGAAGGATGTAAGCTTTTTGTGGATAGGGAAGTGTGAGCAGGCCTTTTTAAAATTGAAATGTTGTGTATCAGTAGCTCTGGTCTTGCGAGGACCTAATTGGGAAATGTCATTTCACATAGCTACAGATGCATCTGATATCGATGTAGGTGTTATTTTAGGCCAACTAGAGGATAAGAAACCTTATGGTATTTACTACATAAGCAAAAATATAGCCCTGACTGATCTCAATTATATAGTGACCGAGAAGGATTTCTTAGCAATCGTGCACACCATCAATAAATTTCGACATTATATCACCGGGTATCAAGTATTTGTACGCACTAACCATTTTTTCGTTCGTTTTTTAATGAATAAGCCAATTACCAATGGTAGGATTACATGTTGGTTATTGTTGTTACAAGAATTTGATATCACAATTGTCGATAAACCTGGAAAATATAATGTAGTAGCTGATTTTCTTTTTAGGTTAACTATTGATGACAATTGCATTCCTACTGAGGATTCTTTCCCGAATGAATATCTCTTTGCTATTTCTGATTACTCACCTTGGTATGTAGATATAGCCAATTATCTTACTGCATAGAAGTTTCCACAGTATTTGTCCTCCAAGGAGAAAAGAAAGATCATACAGCAAAGTGCTACATATACCTAGATAGATGGGAACCTCTATCACACTGGACCAAATTTCCAGATCATACGTTGTGTTAGAGAAGATAAGGTCTTTGACATCCTTAAATCTTCTCATGAAGAACCTTGTGGAGGGCACTTCGCAGACAAACGGATAGGATACAAAGTCCTTTCAATAGGGTATTATTGGCCAACAATATTTCAGGATGCCAAGAAGTTTGTGAAAGGATGTGATAGTTGCCAAAGGATGGGCCAACCACTGTAATCAGATGAGATGTCGTTATAGCCCCAAATCGTCTTAGAACCTTTTGAGAAATGGGCCCTATATTTTGTGGGACCAATTAATCCTTCATCTAGACAGAAATCTTACATCTTTGTCTCCACCAACTATGTCACAAAATGGGTTGAGGCAAAGGAACTAACCAGAGCCATGAAGCAGGTTGTCTTAGACTTTCTGTTTGAAGACATCTTTGTCTGAGTTGCCATACCTAGGGAAATAGTCACAGATGGAGGGCCCCAGTTCACATCTCATAGGATCCGGGAGTTGGTTGAGAAATATAAAATCTATCCTAGAATCACAACACCTTATCATCCACAAGAAAATATCCAAGTGGAAAGCACTAACAAAGTCATTGAGGGTGTTAGCCTCCTATACCAATAGGTTTCATCTTTCATGATTGTCTTAATTGAACTATGGAATATGTTCAAACCTTCTTTCTTGAGCAAAGGTGTTCCATATTCTTGAAAAACCAAAAAATCAAAAAAGTTAAAAAATGTAAAGAGGGTGTACCCTAAAAGAAAAATCAAAGGGTAAGAAAAATAAAGTGGTAAAAAAGAAATAAAAGAAATGAACCCCAAGCAAAAAAAATACCAAGGAAAGTGTGCAAATCCAAATGCCACTACTACATTTTTGTAATAAAACAATTGTGTGCAGCTTGTCCAACCTTTGCCACAATTCATGAATAAGTCAAACTGTTTAAACTTGGCTTACTCATATTTCAATTTCATGTTGTATATTAGAGAATAAATATCTGACCAAACAGTTTAATCTTGGCAGATAAGTAGATAGTTAGAGTTAATAAAAGGTGCTCAACAGTTTAATCTGAGCCCTTGGATGTAATAAGGGTAGAATTAGATAGATTTTCCTTG
>APFE030010541.1:100274-124047 GCA_000404065.3 Pinus taeda
ATTGGGGAATTGCTTGAAAAATCTACTCGGTTGTCCCCTGAAGAGGTAATCAAAAGATCACATCCTTGGATAAAAAGTATTAATACTAGTCATAAGATTTGTTTACTCCAAGATTGCTATAAAATCTATTCAAACAGAGGTTAGAAAGCATAACAGCTAAAGAGTATCAGTGGTTAAAGTGTATCAGGTAAAAGTCAGTGAAAGTTAAAACGAAGTTACAGAGGAGTCAAAGGTAAACAGTAAAAGTGAATACAGAAGGCAGTAAAATGGTAAAAATAGATGATAATACTTTCACCAATATTGATTTTTGCCTAAAGTGAAAGTAAAACAGTCAAAAGAGCAAGAAAGTAAAAAGATGAAAAAACATAACAAGAAGGAACATTTTTGCAGAAATTGCATATTTTAGTCATAGTTTTGCAGAAAATATTGTGATCAATCCAAGATGAATTTTACAAACATGAAGGAGGTTTATGTTCTTAAGAGGGCCATCTACAAAAAATTCTCTCACTTTTCTAACATCCATTATGGTTTTGGAAATATTAAACAATGTTGGAAAGCACTTTTGCAGAAAATTTCAGTTTAAGTCATCATTTTTCAGAGAGTATTTTGGCCAATCCAAAATACTTCATACAAAACTGAAGGAGGTTTTTGTTCCTAAGATACCCTTTTACAAAAACCTATCTCATTTTTTTCACAGTAATTTTATAATGAGAGATACATGCGCATCTTTACAGGCCATTTTTCAGACTCTGTAAAACTCTATTTTACACATATTTTTTACAGAGACTATTATGCATATCTGGAGAGTAATTTTGGGAAAATGAAAGAGGTTTATCTCACCAACATATTTATATACAATAACCTCTTTCACTTTTTACATATCTATTACGGATTGAGAAATAAAAAAATATCATTGGACCCGAAGTTTGCAGAATTGTTGGAGCAGATTGCACAAAGAAAGGAAACAGTTAGTGACTTGGATGCCTCATCATCAACTAAGAGTTGGATCAAATTCGAATTATTATCTTTTTCATCACCTATCCATACAAAATAGTGCCAAATAGATGCATTAGTTTGAGTGTCCTTTAATTAAGTTCTATTTATGTAAATAGCTGGAGAGATTTGTGAACCAATTTTGATATTTGTTTCAAGATATTTTAGTTTAGAATTGGTATAAATACTCCACTCTTGGAAGCATTGAGGGGGGATTCCATTACTTGGCTGTAACATTGAAACTTCAGAATAAAAGCGCTTGGAGAAATTTTTCATGGCTTGGCTGGATGAGGATTTAAAGCACAGGACTTGTTGCAGGATTCATGTGTTGGACAACAGTTCAATAAGTGTTTCTACCCTTTCTCTGAAATTTTATATCAGTCTATAATATCATCATATCCATTTCTGAATAATTTGCATAAGAGATTGAAACGGAATTTTCTTAATTGTACTCTGTTTTCAAATGTTATTATTCTTGATGTTTTCTTCTAAATTAGTTATAAGCATGAATTCTTAAATGTTCTTGCTTTACTAATTTGAACACTGTTGGTTACTATAACAAAGGATTCTTCATTTCTCTTTGTTTGTAGTCATTTCATTTCTTTCCTTTGGACATGGTGAAAGACTCTTAGTTTCCTTTCATCCCTTCAAAATCATCCCATCCACTTTAAACTTTAAGGATTGTTCTCTGTCTAGCTATCTTGCCCTGTAATACCATATTGTGCTTAGAATAGAAATCCAGTAAAGCCATCCTTTGACTCCATAGCCCAATGGACTGAAAGCTCTCAATCTTGCCCTCATTTTGTGGATTCCACCATTTTCCCAAAACAAACTCTTGAATCTATAACTAGCCTAAAACCTTCCAAGAACAAAGATAAATCATAAAGAGAGAGCCCTCTCTGGATGCAGATTGGCTAGATTCTGTATCTAAAAGGTTGGTTTGTGGTTACCTCGGGTATACTTTCCTCTTACACAACTTCTAGGAAAACCTGAGTGATAACAGAGGGGATCCTTAGTAAGACTGTGGCCAGTCACCGAAGAAATTGGGCTGATAAACTTCTAGAAGTATTGTGGGCATACAGGACTACATGGAGGAATACCACTGGATTCTCACCATATGAACTTGTGTATGGTAAAAACCCCTAATTTCCCATTGAGTTAGAAATCAAGACACTAAGAATAGCATTGCAGGTCAATTTGGATCTGGCTACAACACAAAAATAGAGATTGAACCAATTCAATGAATTGGAGGAGAAACGGTTAGTTGCTATCCAACAAATAGAGATTATCTAGCAGTAGAGAGCTAAGTGGCATGCTAGATTCATCAAGAAGAAGAAGTTCTAGAAAGGAGATTGGGCTCTCTTGTACAAATCAAGATTTAAACACTTCAAGGGTAAGATCTGGACCAGATGGCTAGGTCCCTATAAGGTAGATGCAATCTTTGACAATGGGATTGTAAATTTGGTGACCATTGACAGTGTGAGGACACCATTGCTTGCGAATGGGAACCGTCTTTGGTTATAGCACAAACCTGATTCAACGGATTTATTCATCAACATTGTCACAAATTTGGATCTACAGATTACAGGAACAAGGGAAAGCCCCCTTATGCTTCAAAAATTCTGATTTTTCCAATAAGTGTAACCACTGAAAATCAACTACGGTTGGCAGCTGTTACACCTTCAAACTCTTCAAAAAAAAATTAATAATAATAATAACAATAACAATAATAATCTGGCCATGAAAACCTTTCCTGGACACAGACAGACAATTTTTGTAGCAGTTGAAAACCACCTTATGGCAGCTGTTACACGCTCTGTAACAACATATGTTATTTCAAAGCATACCTTATGATAAGTGTTGTTATACGATCTTTTCTTCTCTATTTTTGTCAAAATCAAGAAATATTAGTGAGTTATTTTATTGTGATAAACAGTAGGCATCACTTGATCCTCGTCATCAGATTTAAGTTCGCGCACCTCGCCACCGGAGCTCGATTTGCGCGTCACGCCACCCATGGCTTCTCCCCACATCACCCAAGTATGTCATACAAAGGTAATATTGTATTCGCTTTATTGGGTAATTATGGCAACTTAACATGACTTTTGACGGCCGAGGACAGTTGTCACATTTAAAGCGTGGGGGGTGGGGGGGTGGGGGGGGGGGGAATCATACTTTGACATGACCATTCCATGACTTGTGATTATTCAAAAAAAATTACAATTAAGGCATTGTGACCTGGTAGTTATTGTTACTTAATTCTCAATCATACCAAAAAGAGGAAGTGTACCTTCGACGAGACCTCCCATAACCTAGCATTAATAAGGCAAATTTATTGCGTAGTATGAACCATGATTTCAAAATCCTAATTTGAAATCCTCACCTAGGCCACCCTACCACCCTACCATTTACCCCTACTGGAGCACTGCATCCTCGTTCAGAGTGCCCAGAGAGGTGGGAAAGAAACAGTGCAGGTTGAAATAGCTAAGTAGTGTGCCAAATGCCCCGGAACATCTAAAGGAAAGGAGAAGGAAGAGAAACAACATTGAATTTGTATAGCAATGGGTGGAGCAACAATTTGGAACGAGCCAGGGTCCACAGAAGCCTTGGAGAATTGCCTCGAAGCATGCCATATTTTAAAGGATGCGGGCTGGTTTGAGTTCTTCCAGAGGTAGGAGGGATCAAACGGTGGTGTTTCCGTGGAATTTGCAAACAATTTGGAGAGAAACCAGACTGAGATTAGAGGGTTGAAGCTAGAGGTTACAGAAGAGGTGATTGCTCGAGTGATGGGATTACTAGTGGAAGGAAAGAGGTGGTTTAACAAGAATATTAATGACCCCTCCCTGAAGAGGGATTTCCTCCAAGAAGAAGAGTCGTTGGTAAAGAAAGGGAGGGGGATTGACAGGTTGTCACTTCCCCAGCCATGGGCTGATGTTGCCCTCTACCGCATCAAGTACGTTACTTGTGAGGGAAGGGAAACAATTATGTTTAATTACCACTTTCCATTGTTAAACCACTTTCGGCATCAGCAGCTGATCAATCTTCCCTACTTCTTACTGGGAAACATTAGGCATATGGTCGCAGCCGTGAAAACAGTTGCACGTCCAAAAACATGTGTCACCAACCATGGCCTCATCAAGCTCATTATGTTGGATACCTTAAGCCGCCTGGGAAGGAATTGGGAAGAATTCATGAGGAAAAAGGCTAGGACCACCCACAGGAGGAAACTGGGACATCTAAGGAAGCTCCAGCGGTGACAAAGGAGTAGCCCCAGCCTTCGACAATAAGGGTTGGTAAGAGGCCATTTGACAAACTAATTGGTGATAGGCAACCAAAGTAGAGGATAAGGGTTAGCGGGCACCCAGAGTCCCCATCCATGTCAAAGAGGAATAAAAAGGTAGCAGAGAAGAAGGATAAGGAGCAGGCTCAGCCAGAGGAACCTTCTTCACCTGGTAAGAGAAAAACTCAATCCTTGTTGTTAAGAATTGAAAATTTAGAAAAAGAAAATAGAGAGTTAACGGAACAACTAGCAAAGGGAAAGCTAGAGGCAAGAGCCCTAGGGCTAGACACTTTGGTTGAGGCCATGGACAGGGCCAGAAGGGGAGATGTCCCGAGCACTATGTGCATGGCCTGTGTTGAGGAACTAGTGGTAGTAGGGTTTAAATTCTGTGCATCAGACACCACCTCAAGGGAAACAAAAACTAAAATTTGGGAAGCTGACACACCAGAACCTGTTGAGGACATTGTTGTCACACAAGAACCAAAAATTGAGACGACACAGTCCACATAAAGTGATCGGGTAGCGAATATAAAGGATCCCTTAGCTGACACTGTTGTTACACAAGAATTGGTAGTCGAGGCAGAAGTCATCCAAGGAAATGAAGGAGAAGTTAACATCCATGAGCCTGTGGTTGAAATTGATGTTACAGAAGAACCAGTAGTGGAGACGGAAGCCTACCTCGGGAAAAACAATATACAAAAGTTTGTGGATGACAGTGTTGTTACACAAGAAGCAGCAGTGGGAATGGAAGTTGATTAGGGAGATAAGGAAATTGTAACAGAATCCATTGACGAAGCTACTGTTACACAAGAACCAGCAACCGAAATGGATCAATTTCACCCTCAGGAGGATGTTACACCCTCAATTGATTGTGCATGTGGGAGAACACTAGGTCCTGATGAAGGATGGTGTTCCGAAAAGATGTTGTTGCTACCAGAGCTATAGAAATGGAAGTAGCGGGCACTCTCTCTACAATAGGTGGTGATATTTCTCAATGCACACAAAAGGATGATGGATTCCCTTAGGGAGAAATGGCTAAAGGAAGAATGGAACAGAGAATGGGAAGCACGAAGGCACGAGGAAGCTATGAAGAAGAAGGATGAACAGATGTATCAGCTACATTGATAGGTCTCGGACCTAATGGATGACAAGACCAAGCTCTGTGACCTTGCCCTAAACCTGCTAGCATGCAGGTGACCATCCCCATCGTATCCAGTGTTCCTTTGGGAACGATATTATTTATTTCAATTAAAAGAAGATTTTGAGAATAGGTCTTATTTGGGTTCTTCAAATTGTACTTCTCTTGAGATTTTTTGCTCCTGCGACTTTGATGAACAGAGCTTGCTTTGCGAGCTATTTTTGCATAATATCATATGTGAGTATGTCAGCACGAAGATGGTAGCAAGTGTCCTCTCCTATATGGGAGATTTGCAGTTGCAAGCCTTCCTTTCATTTATGAGGAACCAGATTGAGTGGCATCTAGCCATGAAATTAGCAGAAGCTAACGAAGAAAGAACAAAATTTTGGGTCAGAGCCAAACTAGGGATGGTTTATGAACTCAGGCGTGAGTTTAAGCTATTCCTGAGCACTCCAGAGATCAGGGAACAGTCAGTCGTCTATAGGAAAAGGATTGTGAGGATCTGCCTCAACCTGTATGTACAAATGAAAATTCGAGCACTAGCAAGATGTCTTAAACACGCGGAGGCTTGTAGCGCTGAGTTACAAGAAGGGGATCCTTTTGAGTATAGAAGCATTTTGGTTATTTTTACACGGGTGCCTGAGTATGCTCAGATCGTGCAGACATTGAGGGCGTTGTGGAATGGGCTCAGATTTAAATTTCCTTTGATTTGGTTGCAGAGTATTAGTTGGACTACCACATATGTGATTTTGAAAAAGAATCCTGGCCAAGTCCACTGATGTCCATTCAAGGGTACAAAGCTTCAGGTGAAGACACTGCTGGTGCCTACAATTTCATCGACTTGCATCGGGGGTATAGTAGGAGAAGCTGAGATTTTACATGGGGACATGCAGTTGCTTTAGTCGAGGGATGTTGGGTGTGACTTTTTACCTATTTCCTGCACCTTCTTTCCCCAATTTTGATCCTTTTAGCCTCCAGGCCTATGAACTTTACATGATTAATTCCCATTTTTCTCACCTTTATAGCCTATTCTACTGTCATGTTATTTTGTCGTATTTTACTGAATAATACGATGCTTTATTTTTTGTGGCTAACTAGGGGAGCATTGAAGAAGTATTTTGGAAAGCTCTTCTCCTTTTCAGGTGTTTCTCACAAGAACAAGGTTATGGAGTAGACAGTCAGCGCTGATTAACTACAGAGAAGGGTAGAACAGTTCGTTGTTACACCTAGTATGTTGTTACAGGTTGTTGTTACACATTGGATGTTGTTATAGGTTGTTGTTACACATTGGATGTTGTTACAGGATGTTGTTACAAGATATTTTTACACTACACGCTGATACAAAGTTTTGTTGTTACACCAAGGGTGTTGTCGCCAGTGATTGTCGTAACATCCCAAATCGCTATTCACTCGCACGATGTTGTTGCACCAGAGCTGGAAAATGTGGGTACTATTCCACATAACAGTTGTCGGCAGTAGGAATTTATTTTGGAAGCAACAAACCCAAGCAGTTGCAATCCTAACTAATGTATATTTGTATTTAGAAATAGGTTGTAACTACTTTTTTTTATCAACATGAGAATTGTGAGATTCTCATGACTGATCTATTTCTAATTTTGGGTATGTAATAACTATAAAGGAACTCGATTTTCTATGTACAAGGATACGACATATAGAAAAGTATTGTTACTCTGCTTCTGTAACTCTGAATTATTTTTAATATTAATCAGCACCATGATGTTGTTACTACTCTTCAGTTGATTCGTTAATTACTTTTGTGTTATTCTTGTTCCCCGTTGAGGAGGAAGGACCCTCAAGGACTACAGCGATAGAGGTAGTGTACATTCTAGTTTAGCTAATTAATTTATGGTTTCTTGCTATTTCTGTACAAATTGTGAATTACATTCATTGTTTTTCCAATTTACATTATGTTGTTACATTGAGTTAATCAACGTAATGGTAGTAACCAGTTGGAGTAGATATTAGTCACTATGTGGCGCGCCCTTACTTGGATAGTTACAAAGTGTGATTCAATTTTGTGGAGTGTTTTATGTCTACATGAATGATTTGATTCAGCAATTTAGTTCGGCGACATATTTTATCATTTTCTCCATTTTTTTATTCTTTCCTGTGGCGTATTAGCACAGACAGTGAAAACTCCATTGAAACAGCAAGACCTACCTTGGATTGACAATTAAATGTTGCAGTCAGTCAATTAGGATTGATTAAAACAACACTACAACTTTTTTTTCACTTCTTGTCATATACTACTCGATCCGATAGTCTTTTTAGTGCCAATACTATGACACAATAACTCTTAGTGGTTGTGTGTGAATTTCCATAATAGAACTGGTGAATTCATTGGAGATTCTACCCTATTTGTCTTAATATATCTTCTCTTTCTCTTTAGATCTGGTTCTTGGTGTCTTCCCAAAATTCTCTAAGCAATTGTGAGTCATTTGGAGTTATAGATATTGTAGTCCGACCTTGATTTCATCTTGTTTCTCACACATCTTTGAAAAAAACAAATTTCTTCCTAAGTCGTAGGCACAAAACAGCCTATAGGGTGGCTCCACCTCAGAACCGATGGGTTGACCATTACATTCTTGTGGTTGTACTCGCATTATCCAATATTTTATCCCTGCAGTTGTGCTTAGAACCCTAAAATATTCTAAGAAATCCTACAAGACCCTGTCTATTTGACCAACTATGTTCTTCAAGTTCTTATCTAAGTTTGAATCTGCTACAGATCTGATCCATCCCTATCTTTTGGATTATATTTTCCTTGTGTTATGCAGATGGCTCCAGAAACACTCTGAATTTAGAAGTGGCTTTGGAAAATCTTAAAAATAAAAGTTGATGGGTTGACATGAAACCAGGGTTAGATCGAGGATATCATTGCTAGATTTCCAATGACACGAATGAAACCTCAAATCGAGTTCGTATGTTAAAGTTATGGTCATTCAAAGTTGGTCAAATTGGGCCTAATTACAACCACTAACGAGGCAACAATTTGGAGCTTATCAATGCACGGATTCTGACGGCTGGAATGGGTGAATTTGTCTCTTCTTTAATTTGTCTGGTAAACCCAAAAATCCAGTTGAGATTTTTTGACTAATTTGTTTTATTATAAAACAAAAAAACATTAAAAAAAGGGATCGATTGACCAACGGTGAAATCCGGCCAATTGGGCCTCCAACCCTGTATTATATTATATATAAAAAAACAAAGTTAAATGGGTCAAGGCCGCGGGTTACCCAGACCCTGCCCAACCAACGACCATATGGCCATATTATATTGGGGAGTCGGTGGGTGTCAGACTCGCGCCTGCTGGTGGGTCGACCTGCAGCCGACAACCCCGTCACCGACCACTCAAAGAAAACTGCCAAAAAAAATGTTATAACAATTAACCATAAATAAAAATTCATTAAGTGTGGAAGGTTTGAACCCATAACCCCCGGGGCAACATCAAATTGGCCAACCAATTTCCCATTGGGCAATGCTTTGAAATTAATGTTGTAAATTTATTTTATAAGCCAACACTTATTGTCATTCACCCAACTCAACAGATGCCAAGAGCAGAACAATGGAATGCTAATCCTGGAACCCTGACACAGACAGGAGGGGGTCCACCTTGGGCAAGGGAAATGAGGCAAAATATTCTGTAGTATATTCTTTAAGCAGAGTCCTTGAGGAATCTTGGAGATTCCCTTGGGGAAAAATTTTCACCGTGACAGAATCATGCCAACTTTATACTCAAATGGACTAGAATTCGCCAAGAGTCTAATGGCGCGACCAGATTTCTGATTTGAGCAGCAAAACTCTAGTCAGCTAGCGAGAAAGAATCTATGGGAAATATTTGACATTCTCAAGGGCCCATATTTTAACAGTGTCAGAAAGGGGTCAAATTTACAGTCATTTGACACAATTTCATGCCACGAATTCAATGGTGCAGTCCATTTCTTCAGCAAAGCTATGAATTTTAAGGCCATCCCCGAAAGTGGAGGTATATGATGCAGTGATGCCATGTCTTTCTTTTGATTTGCTGAGATGATGATTTTGTTGTTGAGATCCTTGTTACCATTATATTGAAGGATACGTATATGCCACATCATGTGAGAATTTATTATCTTTTCATGCTGAAGGAGGGCCCATATGAATGAGAGTTCCTATAGGAGAATGTATTGTGGAGAGACATGCCACTCTAATTAAGGGAGTCTATCCTAATAAATGATGAAGAATACCCCACGTACATCATTATCATATTCCAACATTTAATGAAGCAACCTCCCCACACTTGACACCAGGCTCGAAGACGTAACCCACACTGGGTGAACTTCGTTATCAACTTGTTTGTGTTCTTTGATTTGATGGTTGTAATTATGTTTCCTCCTCTTTAAAGTATGCACATGTGGTTTTTCATACTCTTTCACATGCAATTCTACTAACATCATAGAATTAAAAGATCTTAATTCTGGTAGTTGAGAGAATTTGGATCAAGTTTGGTATCAGAGTAGTCTTCTCGTTGATGTGAATTGCAATTGGGAATGGTTGAATGTGAAACTAGAAATCAAATTGAGGATTATAGAGATCCCTACGAGGAATTCTACATGACATTGTCCAACATGGTAGATTTAATGTATGCAGATTATGAGGAGAAAATGGAAAGAGAGGAATAGGAGAAAGAAAGAGCAGACGATGATGCTCCATCTACCCCCTCAAGTGAACATTCTTCTTCTTCGTCATCTTCTCATAATTCAAATGAGAAGATCAATCAAAGCCTTCAAGTATAGAATGTTGAATTGAGGAGACTTCTACAAAATGAAAAAGAGGAGAAGCAAAGATTATAGCTTCAATTACGAGCCACGGAAGGAGCCTTGAAAGAGTTGAAGTGCAACAAATGCTTAGTGAAGCCATCGTCACCTATGCCACAATCAACAACTAACGTAAACAGTGTTTGTAGTTCTTCAATTTCATTTTCACATGACGTTATTTCTATTGGAAGCCTTGAGGTACCCATTTCCAGAATTGGTTTGAGACTCAAGATGGGATACACTAAAGGAGAGTGCTCAAAGGTAGCAGAGGTTTCCAATACATTTTTGAAGCCATCGAGGAAAGAGGATGATTGGAACACATCACAATACTCCCATGACAATGCACATTACAGAGGAAGAGCTAAGGCAAGCTCTCATCACCAGGATTGCACCAAACGCAGCCAAGAGAGATATAAAAAGTATTAGTATTCTAAAGTTCATTTTGATTACAATCATATTGTTAATGATGAGAAGAAATCATGGCGTAGAAAACAATTTAGTCTTTGTGGCTTTCATAACCACGAGGTTGCCGAGTGTTGGAAGAGATTCACAGCAAGAAAGAGGATGAGATGTGAAAGACCTTATCCACATTAGAGAAGGAAGAAGGTTAAGCAGGTTTGGAGGAAGAAGACCTTTTGCAATCATTGCAACAGAGGTGGACATAAAAGAGCCACATGTTGGAGGATCCATCCAGAGCAGCGTCTCAAGGACAAAGCGCCCGTGCAAGAACCACCTGGTGAAGATGTTCAACAAGAAAATCCGCCACAAGGAGATGACCCATTAACCTTGATGAGTGAGAGATGTTTTTACTAGATATATTAGCTTGTCATGGCCGCATTTTGTAAATAATATGTTGTGATATAATTGTATAAGTGATGATGTGTTTTTCATCGCTTATTGAAGCAACGATGATGTTTTTTGCCTTTTGTTGATAGTTGGATCATTGGTTTCTATTATGATGTAAACTTGACCAAAGAGCGTGTCTTATAAACCCTTGGAAAATATTAGGATGCTTAGCATGGAAAATTTTAGGGGTGAATGTTCGCCCTTAGGCGAAATTAAGGGGTTTTAAATTTCTAATGGGCGAATATTTTGTATCATAGTACATTTTTACAAATCACCTCAAATAGCCCACCATATTTTAAGGGAGAGGGTAAAAAAGGTAAATTTAGCCCTTGAAATTAGGATTTACAACCTTCCATTCACCCTAATTTTCAAGAATAGGTTTTATTTAAGTGAATCCAATGGGCCAAAGGCCCGAATACCATATTTATAAAAGAGGTATGGTAAATTAATAAAAATATAAATAAATGAGAGGTATGGTAAATAAATAAAGCATTTTTTATATTTACTCCATAAGTCACCTTATATACATGCAAGAGTGTAAACAAAAAAAATATAAATAAACTAGACGTATGGTAAATAAATAAAACCTCTTTTTATATTTAGTCCATAACCCTCTTTCTATTTATGAAGGCTCAAAAAAGAGGTTTTATTTAAGTAAATCCTATGGGCCAAATACCATATTCGTAAAAGAGGTATGGTAAATTAATAAAAATATAAATAAACGAGAGCTATGGTAAACAAATAAAACATTTTTTTTTATATTTACTCCATAAGTCACCTTATATTTACGAACACTAAAAAAATGTGTTATATTTAGGTGAAACCTATGGGCCAAATACCATGGGCTAGACTATTATTAATACCATGCAAAAAAACATTATTAACCCTAATATTAGTATTAATAAAACTAAAAATGGCACATGGTATTCACGTGGAATGTAGCCTATTTAAATGGGGGAATCAAACCAACATAGATCCATCTTTACTCTGGATCTACTAAGCCCCGAGCGAGATCAAATATCGTGATTATCAAACTAGCATAGAGTGAAAAAATATTTGATCCCTCTAGGGGCTTGGTGGATCAAGAGTTCAAATGGATGTTGTAATTTAATGTATGTTAAACATTTTAACGTGGTTAAAATAAAAAAATAAAATAAAAATCAATTATAAATTTTATTAATTTTTATAAATTACTAATAATCATTTTTAAGCTCCAGTTTTATGATAACCCATGGTATTGACCCATGGTAATACCATGGTATTCATGTGAGCATAGACTATTTAAAGGGGAAATTCTATCATCTTAGATCCATCTTAATTCTGGGTCTACCAAGTGCTCATAGGGATAAATAGATTTCATCCCCCTGAGAGTAGTAGATGTGGAGTTAAAATGGATATAGGTTGGTTTTTATGATAATGAAGATATTAAATATAGACTTAGGAAATTATATTGCAAAAACATCTTAAGGTGAATGGTTAAAGCTACAGTCACTTCACAAAATTTAGTAAAAAATACCAATATCTCCATTAATATTGGTTTTTAACTTTTTATGATTTAACAAAAAAAATTCAAAACAATGAAACCTTATCACTCTTTCCGCATTACCCTCGCAGAAAATTTCTCACTATTTTTCAAACATTCTCAATATGATATCTTCATGAAAAAGTTTAGGTACTGATGTTGGATTAGTTGTTTGAAAATAAGTTGGTTTGTATAACCTTTCATCTTCTATGCTATTCTTAGTTTGTCCTAATGATCTGTAGGGGTTGGAACCACTGCACCATATTTTCCTAAAAGGTGGAGATTGTTCACCAAAAAGGAAATTAATCTACATGTTACAACGTTGCTAAAAAATGTGAGACCTATGAGGGTAGTGAATTATGCTAATAAACAATTTAGATTAGGAGAGACATAATTAAATTTTATTATTTAATTGAAGATTTCCAATTAAAATAATAATAAATCTACATCTATATATTCATATATTGATTGGAAGGATTCTCACAATGGTCACTTCTTTCAATTAGATCCCCTTCAAGCCTTTGGGATACCTAATACTTTCTTATATAATATAGTTGGGGCTTGCTACTTGTTGGCATGTTGGGGTAAATAAACTTGATGTGTTCTTCTTTATCTCGCAGTTGGAGTCTATGGAATAAGAAAGAAATTTTATAACTCGGAAAAAGTGGTAGTTTGACAAAAGTTGTAGAGAAAAGATTAATCTCTCCTACCTTGACAGAACTCATTGTCAATATCAATGCCTACAAGAACTTTGTTGTGGAATATTATCAAAACTAATAGAAGGATATGAAAGAGTGTATTGTAAGAACTTTGACAAACACGGCCACTGAAAGTTGGAACACTGTTTGCAGGAAGAGAAAATTATGTTTCTTTTTTCCAAACATGTATGTTAGTATATTATAGTTTAATGAATATGTTTTCTTATTATCATATATGGTTTCATACTTTAACAAAACATTCGCCAAAACTTCACAATGTTTTATTATTCAGTAAAAGATTTGCCAAGATCTTACAAGATTTTATAATTTAGTGAAAGATTCTCCATCATTGTACAAAATAATATAATCTGGTGAGAGATTTGCCATATTATATATACATATTATATTATTCACAAAATCGCCTCCCATCTTTCCTATGTATCATGGGGATTAGCCCATTTATTATCCATATAAATTTAGGGTGGTTCTTAAAATTTTCCCTGATGCTTAGGTCATGATTAGTCATTTAATTGGACATGTAGTTTGTAAAGATTGTACTACACATTTGTAGAGGATGCAGGTGTTGCTTCATCACTTATGGCTCCAAAGAATAAGGGTGAAGGAGAAGGCAGTGTGACCTAGAAGGACACTTGGTGTGCAGAAAATATAACACAACAGATGCAGATTATGTTCACGCTTTAGGAGGACCAAAATATCCTTGGCGGGGATGAATGATCTAGATGGCTCCAGAAATGCTTCGAATTTAGAAGTGGCTTTGGAAAATATCAAAAATAAAAGTTGTTGGATTGAAGTGAAACCAGGTTCAGATCAAATATCTCATTCTAATATTTCCAACAACGTGAATGAAAACTCAAACCGAGTTCGTATGTGAAAGCTATGGCCAGTCAAATTTTTGGTCAAACTAGGCTCAATGACAGCCACTAACAAGGCACCAATTTGGCACTTATCGGCACACAGATTCTGGCAGCCAGAACGGGCAATTTTTACAACCTCTTTAATTTTTCCAGTAAACCCAAAAATACGGTTGAAATTTTTTGACTAATTGTTTTATTATAAAAAAAAAAAAAAAAAATATTAAAAAAAGGGGTCAGATGACAACAGTCAAATTCGACAAACCAGGCCCCAACCCTGTATTATATTATATATAATATATATATATATATTATATAATAATATATATATATAAATATATATAACAATATACATATATAATATAATATAATATAAACTATATATAAAAAAAAAAAAAAAAAAAATTAAATGGTTCAGGGCCACAGGTGACCCGAACCCTACCCAACCAATGGCCATATGGCCATCTTATATTTGGGGGTCGGCGGGTGTCGAACCCGCGCCTGCCAGCGAGGTGGCCCATCACCGGCCACTCAACATAAACAATCAAACAATTAAATTAACACACAAAAAAATGCCATAACAATGCACCATAAACAAAATTCATTAAGTGTGGTTGGTTTGTACCCATAACCATTGGGACAACATCAAATCAGCCAACCAAATTCCAATTGGGCAATGCTTTGAAATTAATGTCGTAATTTTTTTTATAAGCTAACACTTATTGACATTCACCCAACTCAATGGATGTCGAGAGAAGAACAATGGAACATTTAGTTGGGAACCTGACATAGGCTGAAGGGGGTCCACTTTGGGCACGGAAAACAAGTCAGAATATTCTATAGTATATTCTTTATGCAGATTCCCTTGGGGCCAAATTTTCACCATGACATAATCATGCCAACTTTATATGCAAACAAACCAGAATTTCCCCAAGACTCTAATGGTGTGATCGACTCCTTGATCTAAGTAACAGAACTCCAGTAAATCATTGAGAAGGAATGTTTAGAGAATCTTTGAGATTCCCGAGGGCCCATATTTTGACAGTGTCAGAAAGGGGTCGATTTTACAGTCATTTGACATGATTTCGTGCCACAAATTCAACTGTGCATTCCATTGCTTCAGCAAATTTATGCATTTTCAGGACATCCCCGAAAGTGGAGGTATATGATATAGTGATTCCATGTATTTCTTTTGATTTGCTGAGATGATGATTTTGTTGTTGAGATCCTTGTTACCATTATGTTGAAGGATACTTGTATGCCACGTCATGTGATAATTTATTATCTTTTCATGCTGAAGGAGGGCCCATATGGGTGAGAGTTCCTATAGGAGAACATCTCATGGAGAGACATGGAACTCTAGTTGAGGGAGTCTATCCTTGGAAATGACAAAGAATACCCCATGTACATCATCATCGTATTGCAACATTTAATGAATCCACCTCTGCACTCTTGACACTGGGCCCAGAGACATAACCCGCACTAGGTGAACTCTATTATCAATTTGTTTGTGTTCTTTTATTTGATGGTTTTCATTATGTTTCCTCCTATTTAAAGTATGCACATGTGGTTTTTCATACTCTTTCACATGCAATTCCGCTAACATCACATAGCTCAAAGATCTTAGTTAATTCTGGTATTTGAGAGAATCTGAATCATTTTGTCTTTCTAGGGTTTCACGATTATCTAATTTGGTTTCGATTTCAACTCCTTTCTCTATGAACTATTTTTAACAATCTTGATTTGTGTCACTGTTGTTGTTTTCAATTGTGAAATGCATCATATCTAATCTTTCCATTTTTGTGAAATTGATCCATCTATTTTACACAAACAACCACTGGGAGTTGTCACTTCATAATCTTAGCCCTGAAAAGACTACCATATCAATATGTATATGACAAGAATTGAATAAAACAACATACCCCCAAACTATAAAATCAAATCAATTATTCATACATAGAGTTCCCTATTTATGGTTGGAGTTCAATACATGATATCCACGCAGGTTTATGGCGAGTGTTTGATCTAATGCAAAGAATCCTTACTCCAACTAAAATATCTTGTCCTCTATAATAGTTCTAAATCCTACACATGAGCACCACCAAACAATGCACACAAATAGCCTTTTTTGGAGGACCATTAGCTTAAACAACCAAACATGAACATGAATAATTGATCATAAACACATATCTAATTGAAAGGAACCTTCAATTCTATTAATCGTGAAATAAAATGAAAAAAAATGTGTTATACCATCAAATGGATCTTCTCCTCTAGATTCCAACAAAGTCTCCCCTTCTCCAAGCAGTGTGACCTTGAGAAAAAAATGGCTTACAACCTCTCACAGAATCAAATTAATAACATCATGACTCTATAATTCTCCAAAACTCTCTAGCTTAACCCTCAAGGATGGACCAGTATATAAAGACTCATAGACCTCCCAAGGAGCATGAATGTAACCACTTACGGTGAAGAGAAGTTAGGAAGCTTCTATAATAATTACGCTAATCCAACTCGGAGAGATAAGATAATATGTGGGTTTGAATTGATCTTTTAGGGAAAATAAGCCTCTAGAACATAATCTAGGGTCACAGGTATTGAACTAGAAAAGTTTGGCTCCATTCACTATGAAGAAGGATACTCCCTGTGGCTGAAGAGCTAGAACCGCTCTATCAGACACTAGGTCCCAACAGTTGTGGACAAAACTATGTCAAAATATGGGTTAAAGCTCAAGCAAGTGGCCAATAGTAAAAGGACTGACGAGTACTGACTTAGGGAGAAAAATAGGCTGATAATAGGTGCCCCCTAATGCATGAGGAAAAATGAGTAATTGATGGATGAAATTCATTATAATAAAGCTCAAAGGTCAAAATGGGAGGAAGGAGAAAAATCCAAGGAATAATTTTAGAAGAATCCAAATGTTGAAGTCTCATATGTGCTAATAATATCCCTGAGGTGGGCATACCCATGCTCACTCATAAAGAGAAACTAAAAATGGCTTCCAAACATACACCGTGGATCCATGACATGAAATTCTAGGATATGGCCATGAAAAATATGCAATGGATCCATGTGACACATGAAACGGATCATAGCCACCAACAAATATAGTGTGGATCTATGTCACAATAGACATCAATGGGACTAGGACACATAATATACAGGAGGTGCCCCAGAGTAGTCCTCAAAGTACATAAATGATACATAACTCAACACAACCTGGGAAGGGTCCCATATAAGAGTGAAAACCTCCCACTGAGGTCTGCAAGCTCCAAGGTACTACCGGTTCCTAGATCAAGCTCTTGGATAATGAGATCAAGTTGATAGGAGAACGTTTGTTGAAGGAGGGCCTTAATGTATCCCCCATCAATTGACATGGAACATGTTGATATGATGTATTGCATGGATGAAGCCATGAATCAATGAAGTACGACTCACACAGGGATGGTCGAATCGAAAATATCAACAAGCAACTACAAATGGCTGATACACGCTGATACTTCCCTTGAACTCATTAAGACATGGAACAAAAGTGACTTGGAATCATGACTAATGAGCACCAAGTGATATCACGCAACAACACAGAAGGCATTGAAGCATGCTCCATAGTGTCTGCAAGATTAACTAGTTGGAGGAGTAAACAAACTCACATGTATGGTATGGCTCCTAGGAAAGATAAAACCCAATTGTAAGATAATGATGCAGATAGGTTCCATGCTCAAGGGTGATGTGACTTACGCTTCCATTTTTATGGCTAACAAAAATAAAGGTTCCCTTCCCATTTTCTCTTTTTTGTCTCCTTCATGATTTAATGAGCACGAAAAAGAAGATAAGTATGCTTAATAGGTTCCTTTTTCGTAAAGTTTAATAAGGCCGAAAAATAGATAAAATTAAAATCGCACTCTTCTCATAGTTTAACGAGATTTGAGAATGGAAAGGAGATCTCTAATTAACTATAAATTTACATAACAAGCACGAAAGGATGGAAAGAACTCAACATTTTCATGTATGTTTTACGAGCATGAAAAGATGGCAAAATCAACTTTGTATTTTCATAAAAAATTTTGGTGTCAAATTCCAACACACTGTAAGATCCAAGGCTAAGGGAGATCATACAATGGTTCAGCTCCAAGCATGATCACATGGTCGTTCATGGATGTTGATGGCCATTTTGATGCAGTTGCATCTACATAGATTATGATGCACTGTAGCCCTAAGCACCGAGCACTGACGAGCGAGCATGAGCATGAGCTTATCGAGCCACAATAGATAAGACCAACAGGAAGAAGAGCATCAACTGATGGTTCATGCCACCCAGTTCTGACAATCGAGGCACTCATAGATCGAACGACCCTCATCACATTGCACCCTCAAGTTGTATGAGTGTTAACACAGGAAGGTCATGTGGAGGAGGCCACATGTTGGCATCACAGGCCTCTCGCATGACCTCTTAAGCTACAAATTTTACCTCCCACTAGTTTCTAAATATTGGCATGTTCCTTGCCCATGTTTTCCTGCCATGCCAAATCACACCCATCGTGTAACCATCCACATGTCCTTTCACACATGGCTCATCCCCATGTCACATCACCCTGTCATCATTGTTCTACCCCCTGTTAGCCTCCAAGTGGATCTTCCATACCCCTCACCTCCATGTTTGCCTCATTCACTGCATCCTAACCATATTAGCAACCATGTCATTATTTCCTCACTCATCACCTCCCACATGTCCTGGTCCCACCATGTTAACGCATCACCCCAACATGAAGGAGGCCTTACTGAAAGTAATGGCACACAGATAAAATGATGGAGGAGGAAATCCACCCAATGGTTGTAGCAAGCCTCACACTAGAAATGTGCATGATGGATAATAAAGAAAAGAGGTGTGGAGTTATACACATTGCAAATTATTGTCACCCTTACACCACCTCGAGGCCTTCAATGACCAGGAGCTTGATGATGCAATTTTTTTCCACGTGGCTCCTACCATGGTCCGTTAGCCAATAGGAGTTAAAAACCTGTCCTAGGGTGCACGTGATTCAAGAAATGTCTAAATAAAGGTCAACAAGGTTGGGATCCACACCATTATTGTTTAAATTACTCATTGTATACTCCTTTTGTTGCTCCATTGCCTAGCTAAAAGTGTAAATTCCCTAAATTTAACTAGAGAATCTAGTCTTCTCCTCTACTCCTGGTGAATTCTAACTCTACACCTCATTCTTAAGTGAAAATGGTTCTTACATTTGGGTTTGTAACTCTGAGGCATGCGCACCATGAATTTTTTCTTTCTTGTCCAGCCTAGCTGCCATGGAAGTTTAGCTCCCAAGACACACATGCAATTCACTAGTCCTATGTCATCGTTAGCCCAATTTTAGAAAATGTCCAAGGAGCGAGTTCAGTTTTTCTTATAAACCCTACAAATTTGTCCCTTACATGCATTACCTTTTCATCAGTGCTGCATGTCTCAAATTATGCCTCTAATTCCCTATATTTTCCTCTGATTTTACACATGGCACATGTACACCTAGGCCCTTAAGTCACCTCAGCCTTCACTCACATTCACTAGGGTTTTCAACTATCCAACCACTTGCTAAAGTACACACTTCTCCAATGGCTACCTCCTCGACTAAGAGTGCCACTAAGGCCCCAACCAAAGGCAAGGGGAAGGAACCATATATTTTGGATGAGCTTGCCAATATTTGGGATCCACTGCTAACCCTGCACGACATGAGGTATGCTATCTAGGTAATTCTGGAAACCAGTGGCGTGTTGAAAGATGATAATGACATGTATGCATTGGGATTAGTCCATGTCATCCCCCCACAGGTGTTCAATTTCCCAGAGACGATGGCCTGGTGCACCAATAAGTATAAACCAGAGAGAAGAGTAATTTTACGATCTCATGGTGGCTCGAAAATAATTAAAACAACTCCAAAGGCCATTGCTGAGATGTTAGTATTCCAAATCTAGATGGAGTTGCATAAGCTGGAAAAGGATGAATTTGAAAGGAAATTGGCTAGTTTGGCACCCAAAGTTCAGCAGTAAATTCTTGTCTCAAGAAGGGAATAACACCTCTTCCTGATCAAATCCCTTACCATATCTCAGTCTTCGAACCCCTGTAGAGAGTGTTGTTTTCTATGATGGATCATATCATAGTCCTAGACTATAATATCTTCGTAATTGCAGCTTCCTTAGGTATTTTAGTGTCTTTACATCAACCATCCACCAAAGCATGTATTCATTTCTATGTCCCTAAATTCTTGTCTAACAAAATTCACTCCCAAATGTTGGAATTTGAAGAGGAAAATGATTTTCACTGCCAAACTTATCTGGTTCACTTGTTTATTCATCAAAAATACCTATACTTGGAACATATCAATCTTGGGATAGTCAATGAGCACAAGATTTTTTTTCCAACCTATGAATAGTTACCTATAGTCCAGAAACTCGAAAATAATTTGGGCCTCTTTGATTACATTTATTCCTTCATGCCAGTCATGTATACCCATTTGCATGGTCAATCATTGCCAAGAGTCCCTTATTTCCTCAGAGAAACATTGCCACTCACTCCATACAGTTGTGTGGGTGACTGGTAATCGTTCAAAGACTACATCATCCTCATAATTTATGGTTTTGAAGATTAGCCATATCAGTTGCCAACCTTCCCTACTCACTACATCTTTGTAATGGAGTATATGCAGCAAAGGTTTATCAGTGACCGAGTACATTTCATTTCAAAGAAGGCAACAATTACATTTCATCTCACACATAATGTTGGACCTTACAGTGTGGTCTCACGAAATTCCTTGGGCACGGTGGAGCAAATCCTTGAAAGCTTCAATTTCCCCAAGGTCAGGGATTGGAGGTATGATCCACACAAAATAATTTATAATTTGAGAAAATATAAGTATCAGGAGAATCATAAACATGACCTGAATCCTCAGATCAAGGAATGTGCTAATAAGGATAGCTAGGAGAAGGTTAAGGTAATCCTTCACCCCACTGTATGAAAGGTTTGTTAGCTCTCAGGGCAAAAATTAAATACTACTAATCCCATGGATTTTAATAGGATGAATACAAAAGATCAAAGAGGACTAGGTTGGATGGAGACCCTGAAGGGGAAGAGGAGGATGACCAATATACAGAGTCTCAAGCTCTAGAATTGTATAATAACCAATTGGATGATGCCTCAAAGCAAACATTCACGATGGAAAATTTTCCTTCTGCCATGATAGAGCATGCAACCACAGAGTCAAGAGAAGTGGCCGAATTGGTGCAGGTGTCAATTATTGACCAATTTGCATAAATTTTTAAATAATCATCCAAGGAGAGGAGGAGGGATGTCAAGATAGTGGAGAATTAACCTCTATCGCCCACAAAACTCAAAAGTGCTCTAGATTATGAGAGGAGGATTCTCAAAATGGCAGTGTTGGAATCCAAGGTGAAAAATGTAATGTCCATAGTAGACTACCAAGTGCACCAGCTATCCTTGCAGTTAGATAATGTCCCATATATTGATTTCCTAGACCTGGATATGCAAGCCACAAACTTGATACATCGGTGGATGCATTGGACAAATGCCACAACTCAAAAATTACAAGATATGTATACTAAATCCAATGCTCAATTAAAATATTGGAAGACCATTGACATGGGTAACAAGACAAAGATTAAGTACCTGGAAGACAAAATTGTGCATTTAACCACTCATCCCCGAGATTTTAAAAAATATCAAGAGTTGTTGGAGGAGGAGAACAAGGAGATTGCTTCGCTAAAAGGACAACTCAAGATGTTAGACACACATTTTTTGCAAACAATAGAATTGGTTGTGACAAAGAAGGAGAGCGATGAGTTAAAGCTTAAACTACATTGTGCCCTCACGAATAATAGGGAATTGTAGGATTGTTTCACTGTTAGAAGCACAATTAAAAAGTATGAAGGAGAGGATGGATGAGAGCATGAAACAAGCCCCAGACATTTTGATAGGGTAGGTAGAGTCTTTGACAATATCTAAGGAGGCAAGTTAACTACTGGCTTTTCTAACATCTTGAGACATAGAATTGAAAGACAAAGAGTAGGAACTAGATAGAGTTAATATGGAACTATACTAGACCCAAGAGAGTGGTGACAAGATTGAATTTGAATTGAACATTTTAAGCAGGAAACATCCTACCAATTCAACCTTCAAAGTAGCGAGAAGGACTATCTGGGATAAAATTATAATTTTAGTACAAAAGCAATGGGTGCACCTAGAACTGATCCTGGAGAAAATATAAATGACCAGATCAGCTTGTAGGGAAATGAAAATGATCAAGGGGGATCACGGGGAAAATCCAAAGAAAGTAGATAGAATTTTCAACTACTTTAATCAAATGACCAAGAGACAGGTTGAGAAAGAAAATATGAGTAGAAATTATTTGGTAAATAAGGGTAACGAAATAAAGAAGAAATGGGGATTAATAGATCTAGTGGAAGAAAAGGCAGAATACATGGTGGAAGAAGTTAAGAGATTCAAGGAGAAGTGTGAGGTGCTTTATGATATGAAGTTTCCTCACCTTTTCAATAGAAATAATGGCTCATACTAGAAGGATTTCTTGATGAGAAACCTAAATTCCCTCAAGGAAGACCTGAAGAGATTCAAAGAGGAAGATCTCTAGCTACAAGGGAAAGACATCATCGACCTATATGAACATCAGTTTCAACTAATGTTCACGCTAAGGAATATGTTCAAAGAACTGGAAAGGTAGCTTTAGGCTATTAACAATGTTATGTAACCAAATCACAAAAGAAATAGATCAACGACTTAAAAATTAGCCTCTTCGAGGGGGAACCTCCTTTAAAACACATAAATAAATAATTCTTGAATGATACAAAAGACAAGACCTCATTTCTATATACAGGAGTCTAAGGGATCAAAATATAATCAAATCCTACATAACAATAATAATGTAAGGGCACAACAATAACTATAGTGGGCTTCTATGGGGCACAATAATAATAATATGGGGACTACATGGGCACAGCAATAACAATAAGGAGGCTACAATAACAATCACAATAAGGGGCTACACTAGTATTAAAGCGACCTAACATGACCATCTCCTTCAAAAAAGTGTTTTCCTCAACACTTGAGTAGTTTTGGATGCTTCTGTATAAAATTCTCATCCTCCCGTGTGGAATCTTCAACGAGTAAGTTCTTCCACTTGATGAGATACTATGAAATTTGATAATTTTGTAGTTGTCGGGTTCTTTTTTCCGTGATTGCTTCAGGTTCCAATATGATTTTTCCTTCCTCGTCAAGTTATGGCAATAATGTTTGAACTGATATCTTGCCACCTATAACCTTCTTTAAGCATGAAACATGGAAAACTGAGTGCACTTAGGAAGATTCGGGAAGATCCAATTTGTATGCCATAGTACCAATCTTTTGTAACCATAGAAAATTTTAGGGGCGAATGTTCGCCCTTTGGCGAAATTAAGGGGTTTTAAATTTTTAGTGGGCGAATATTTTGTATCATAGTACTTTTGACAAATCACCTCAAATAGCCCACCTTATTTTAAGGGAGAGGGTAAAAAAGGTAAATGTAGCCCTTGAAATTAGGAGTTACGA
>APFE030010541.1:130578-143585 GCA_000404065.3 Pinus taeda
ATAGCTATTACCTATTAATATTTTTAATAAATTAATGAAATAATATCATTATTTAAATACTTTTTCAAAAACTTGCTGTTTAATATAGCCGTTACATATTAATATTTTAATAAATTAATAAACTAATATCATTATTTAAATATTATTTTCCAAGAACTAGTAATAATTGGTTTTAATAAATTAATTTAAATATTATTTTTCAAAAACTAGTCATTTAATATAGCCGTTACCTATTAATATTTTTAATAAATAATGAAATAATATCATTATTTAAATATTTTTTTCCAAAAACTAGACGTTTAATATAGCCATTACTTGAAATTGTCTCTACATTGCTCTCCATTTAAGCCTTTGCCATGGTCTGCCTCTTCATCTAGTCCTGATGATGAACCACACTTGTTGGTTCGAAACGCGTCGGCCAAAAAATTCTCTCATGTGATTTCTACCGAAAGAATTTGTTTAATTACTAGTTGTGCCGTCCATCCAGTGACTCAACTTTTCAAACTTTTCTTGTCACACCATTCACCCATGCCCGTCTATCTATCCTACTCACCACTAGGCTACAATGACCAAACACCTCACACATTTTCATTTTACATATTCTACTTATCATATTATGTATTAACCACTCTTCTATTATTTTAATGTCTTCTCCCTACTACACACCACTATACTCTGGCTTCATCAAGAATACATACCTTGAGTGATCTCGATCAGGACCTTGTACCCATGGTTTCCAACCCTAAGCATCTTGATTACACCTTGACCCAATGATATAAAACCTTATTTGTCGAGCCCTCAGGAACCCAAGTAACCAGAGCTCTCCCTCTTCCATCAACAATAGTGATCGCTCAATTGTCGTGCTCTAGGGCTAGTCATACAAACACCACACCTTCAAAGGCAATGTGTGGGAATATTGAGTCACTCGGTCCTAAGCGCAAACCCCAAAAGGTGAATCCACAAACAACTGAGAAAACCAGAACCCCAATCTAGTCTTCCGCTAGGGACATGATCTTACAACACATTATGGCTAGACAAGATCAACCTCATAACTAGGCTAATCAACCAAATCAACCATTGGCTTGGGTAGAAGCACGATATGCCCCATTATATTTTCCTCGAGTGCTACATGACATGCATGAAAATTACTTAAAACTACTACTCCAATTTAGTGGTGAAAAGAGGGGTACCATTGAAGAACACATCAACATGTTCCAAGATTTTACCAACAACTTTGTGGTCGAGGACAAAGATATCTTCATGAGATGATTTATACAAAACCTTGAAGGAGACATACATAAATGGTGCCACGCTCTTCCTACTAACTCATTGCACTCCTTGGATGATTTGGAAAGAACATTTTGAGCCTAATGGGGTAAGAAGGAGGTCTTTTAGTATTATCTCACAGAGTTTTTGACATTAAAGAAAAGGTCATCCAAAAATGTAGAGGAGTTCATGAAGAGGTTTAATAATCTCTACAACCAAATACTTAATGAAATCAAACCTACTCCTTTTACTTCCATTGTGAACTATGCAGCTTCTTTCAAGCCAAACTTATCTTTCATGCTTAAAGAGAGGAAACCCCAAAACTTATCCTCCATGCAATCTAATGAAGTTAAGATAGAAGAAAATCTAATTGTAGTAGGGAAACTAAGAAGGGTGGATACAACAGATGAAATCGAGATCTAGAAAGAGAGAGGGGAAGAAACTGAGAGAAGGTAAGAATAAAATCAAAGAGGAACCTAACCATCCCACCTATCAAAAGGACTCATCCAAAGAAAAGATCAAAAATGAATCGATTGATCAAGAACTTATCAAGTAAGATCGCCAATCTCGAAGCTCAAGAGTCGAACAAGACCCCTAACCAACCTCCTCATAATCCCCCTTTCTTCCGTAAGCCATTCTATCTGCTTCAAATGAATAGGGATAAAATACCTAAGGAGAAGCCTATACAATCCCCAATAAGGAGTGATCTCAATTTGCAAATTGAAGAATATACCGATGATTACACTTAGGAAAAAGACATAAATTGTGTAGGATATTAAAATCCCACTTTCTACATTACCGAGAATGATTACACACACTCCCTTGTGACACCTAAAAATCATATACCATATGATTGTGAAGGGTATGAAGACTACAAAATTCCTCCTTCTCAATGCCATAAAATAATAGATTTTGTTATGGAATAGATCAGAAGGACTTATGACCTATGCCCCAGGTCAAGAAGACCCATGTGTATGAATCTATAGAATAAACCAAACAAGTCGGTGGTGGCTTCGCCCGAAACTGAACCAAATCAACATCCTCCCACCTCTCGAGCCCTCAACAAGAGTGCACGAAATCCCACTAAAGAAGAGAAAGAATACCCAATACCAAAGCCCAACTTTTGTGCAAGAACCATAATCACCTAAGGATCCTTTTCCTCCTCCACCACAGAGTCAACCATCAAAGGAGGAAAATCAAAACTTAGTCCCTCTTTTTAGCCTTAAGCAAGAGCTATGTAAAATCAAAGTCCTCGTTCTTTTATTGGAATTAGCACAAAACCTGACTTACCAACCGCTAATATAGAAGACCACAGTACCACCTAAACATATCACTCACAATGACAATATGAACCTCCAAGAAGACCATCCAAATGTGGATTGTGGAGCTCACGTATAAGAACAAGAAGAAGAAATTCCTCCCTTCTACATTTCCCTAAACATTCACAACATATTAGAATCAAGGGCATCCCATAACCTCATGCCCAGGTTGGTTATGGTAGAGTTGGGGCTAGACATTACCAAACCTTACCAAGACCTTAACTCATTCGATTCTAGGAGAGTAAAATGTCTCAGCCTCATCAAAGACTTGGTGGTTTCCCTTACCCAAATACCAAACAATATTTTGGTCATGGATATAATGGTGGTTGATAACCCAGCCTCATATGACATGCTCCTTTCAATATCATGGGCTGGGAAATTGGGGGGAACCTTCTAAATGGACTTACCAAATTCTATCATACCAATTTTAGGGGGACATGAACCTAAACTCTATAGAGAGAATAAGTTTTTATAAGTCATCAGCGAAACAAAGAAGTCCAAGAATATAATGGTCTATGTAGCATATTAATCCATGGAATGCTATAGCTTATCGATCAATCCTGAATTTTCTATTGAGATAAAGTCGAAACCCATTGAGCAAGAGTAGATATATAGACTAAACTCTGTATGGAAACTATTTTCTTATGGGGCATGTTCTCGTGAAGGGATGAGAGAAAGAGTGATTTTACTACCACCTATAGGGAAAAATATTTCACTTTCCTATAAACTAGAATTTGATGCCACCAACAATGTCATTGAATATGAAGCATTAATTCTGGGACTAGAGATAGCCCTTAAAATGGGGGTAAAAAACCTTGCAACATCTGTAGATTCAGAATTAGTAGTCTTGCAAGTGAGGAATGTATACACCACCAAACACCCTCGAATGAGATCGTACAAGAATGTTGTATGGGATATTATTTAGAATTATTTGATGCTTTTAACATTATAGATATGCGCATGGAAGACAATCAACTTTCAAATGCCTTAGCAGTCGCAAAAAGCACCTTCAGACCCCCTCCTGAACCAAAGGTGAAATACGAGGTGGAAATGCAATACAAGCCATTTGTTCCAGACAATGTGAAGCATTGGCAAGTTTTTGAAGATGACCAACAGTTAAGCAGGTTCTTGGAGTTAGTGGATGATTTTTAAGCAATCAACATTGACTCAAATGAAGAACTACCCGACAATGATCAAGAAGAATAGTGTGACCAAGATGACAACAACAAGTTCCTAAATCAAGTCGGAGGTCACGAGGTGATACAACTCAAGAATAACTTCATCCCCAAGGGACTAGTCCCTCTCGAGCATACTTTTTATCAAATGACATACCCACTAAGCTGGTTTTTGGGTAAGTGGAAAAGAACGTGGAGGAACATAACCTCGGTACAAAAGAAAACCCACAAAAGGTCAAACTTTCCAAGTCTTTGCAACACGCATACAAAAAGAGGTACATTGAGTTATTTTAGTAATTTAAAGATGTTTTTGCATGGAGCTATGAATATTTGAAAGAATATGATACTTATATTATTCAACATAGAATATCATTGAAAGAAAATACTAAGCCTTTTGCGTAGAAACTCAGGAGATTCAATCCCATCCTATTGCCAAAAATAGAAAATGAGATCATAAAGTTGTTGTACGGCAAGATCATTGTCCCACTCAGGTACTCTCAATGGGTGGAAAATTTGGTACCAGTCTGGAAAAATAATGGAGGCATCTGACTCTATGTGGAATTTAGAAATCTGAATCAGTGTTTGCTAAAGGATAACTATCCCCTCCCTAAGATGGACCACTTGTCGTAAAAAGTGATAGGACCATCCAAAATATCTATGATGGATGGATTCTCAGGTTACAATAAGATACTAATGCATCCAGATGACAAAGGCAAGACTGCATTCATGAGACCGTGGGGTACCTTCATGTATGATCAAATTCCTTTTGGTTAATGAATGCAGGAGCCACCATTCAAAGGGCTACGGACATCACATTTGTGGGAGAGAAAGACTGGTTCATATTTATCTATCTGAATGACATGACTATTTTCTCAAAATTTATGATTAACATCAGGAACATTTGAGACAAACCTTCCTGAAATGTAGGAAATTTAGTCTCTTATTGAATCCTAAGAAGGCATTCCTTGTGTTGCAATAATGTAATATGTTGGGACATATTGTTTCAAAAGAAGGTGTTAGGATTGACCCGAAGTGGGTAGAGGCCATTTTGAAGATCGATCTCCCATGAAATAAGAAAGAAGTCTAATCCTTCTTGGGCAAGACCAATTTTCTACACATATTTATTGCAAATTATGTAGAACTCTTAAAGCACATAATATGCATGATCAGGAAAAATAATGAAGTTAGGTGGACTCTCGAAGAATGAGAATCATTTGAGAAAATAAAGAAGGCTACCATGGAAGCTCCAGTTTTAGCGAGTCGTAATTTTTCAAAAGCATTGCATATTTTATCCTTTTCATCCCAGCATACCATAGTTGTGGTTTTGTTGCACAGGAACAAAGAAAGTTATGAGCAACCTATAGTATTTTTCAGTCGTGCCTTAAGGGACCCTACGTTGAAATACATTATCTTTTAGAAATAGACATATGTTATGGTAAAATATTTCAAGAAATTTTGGAAATACGTGCTACACTCTAAGGTGGTGGCATATGTACCATTTGCAAGAGTGAAAAAAATACTTACTCAACCTTATAGTGTTTTTCAACGAGGCAAATGAATAGAAAAGTTATAGGAATAAGATCTAGAGATTAAGCCTACCAAGTTGGTCAAGGGCCAAGGGCTAACCAAATTTTTTATCGATTCAAATCATGTTGCATTAGAAATGTGTACTAATGAGGATATTTGCAATATTTGCGGAGAGGAGAATCCATAAGAAGCTCCTTCGAACGAAGAGAATCCACAAGAACCTCTTCATCCTGGAAGAGAGAATCCATAACAACCTCTCTTTCCAGTAGGAAGGAATCCACAAGAACCCTTCCCAACGGACAAAAGGAATCCACAAGAACCCTTATTAAAGGATTTTTCAAAATTCCAAAATTCTCCATGGTATCAAGACATCATCTTCTTCTTGCAGAATTTGGAATGTCCATTCCAACTACCTAAGGCCAATGCACATCTTTAAAACTAAAGGCAATCAAATATTTCATATTGGTTGAAGGTTTTTTCTGGAAGGATCTTGTTGGCATCATGCTCACTTGTGTCATTGAAGACCAAGCATTAGAGGTAACATCATAATTTCATCGAGGCATATGTGGGGGAAATCATGCATGGAAGGTCATGGCTTATAAAATATTGAGAGCAAGATACTATTGGCCTTCCCTATTCAAGGATACTAATTTTGTTTTCCAAACCTGTCCATAATGTTAGATGTTTGTAGGGAAGAAAAAGCTTCAACCTTTACCACTGAAGCCGATCAAACTTCAAGCTCCTTTCTAGAAATAGGGATTGGATTTCATTGGAGAGATACATCCAAACTCAAATGGGAAACGCAAATACATTCTCACGGCCACTAATTATTTTACCAAGTGGGTGGAATCCATTCCAACCTGGAAAGACAATGAGAACATTGTCATAACTTTCTTGGAAGATAATATTCTTTCGAGATTTGGATTTCCCAGGAAGATTGTCATAGATAATGCTCAAGCTTTCAAAATATTCAAAGTTATGAAGTTTTTTCAAGACTACAACATAGAATTGTTGCACTCCATGACATATTACCCCCAAGGAAATGGGATACCAGAGTCAACAAGTAAAAATTTAGTGAATATTATTAAACCGGTGATAGACAAGAACAAGAAGAACTAGGATTTGAATCTCAAATATGTTTTTTGGGTAGATAGGATCAACACTAATAGAGTTGTCAACACTTCCCCATACCAACTATTATATGGAACATATGTAGTATTTCTTATGAACCTCAAGGTGTAAGGGATGAAGTTGTTACAAGATGAAACACCAAATATCATTTTGATGGAAAGAATGATCAATCAGATGATAAAACTTCATAAAAAGAGAGAAGAATCCTTGAACAAATCTTAATCCCACCAATAAAGGGTAAAGGCTTCATTTGATAGAAAGGTCAAGGAACAAGACCTACAAATTGGGGGTCTTGTACTGAAATGGGATTCAATCAAAGATGACAAAGGCAAACATGGAAAGTTTATTAATCTATGGATTGACCCATTTCAAGTACATGAAGTCCTTGAAAACAATACTTATCAGTAGGAGACACTTGAAGAATATTTTCTTGGGATCCTTGTCAATGGCAGGTTCTTAAAGAAGTTCTTCACCTCAAAAGTTTTCAAGTTTTCCGAAAAAAATAAGTAAGAAATATTAAAGAGACCTTCTTTTACCCCTTTGATTTTTAAGCATTGTGTTTTTAATTTCTTTTCAATAGTTGATGAGAAGAAGCAAGAAATTATATTGAGGGACAAACTCCATAGTCCAATGTCAAGAAGGCACTAGAACTACAAAGTCCTCAATGGACCAAAAGGGCTTGTTGACCCCCATGGAGTTGATGGTCTCAAATTGTAACACCCTATAAAGTCTGAGCACAAGGGTTATCATCCAATGGGTCAACTCCAAGCATGGTCACATGGTCGTTCCTAGGCGCCAACAGTCATTTGACACATATTCATCTACACAAGCCATTTTGCACTGCCACCCTGGGCACTAGCAGGTGAGCCTATGCATGATATCATCAAGTTCCAGTATATGATACTGTCAGAAGTTGTGCGCCACCCATATCCAATGGCGGAGGTGCTCACAGATCTTATGATCCTCATCACTCCATGCCCTCAAGCTATGTGAGGGTTGACACGTGAGGATCATGAGAAGGAGGTCACATGTCGACATTATAGGGATATTGTATGACCTCGCAAGCTGCAAATTCCACCTCCCACCGGCTACAAAATGTTGACATGTGTCTAGCTCGTGTTTTCCCTTTATGCCAAATCATACCCGCCATGCAACAATCCACATGTCCTATCACCCATGGCTCACCCCCACATCACATCAATGCATCATCATTATTTTGCCCCTTCTCAGCCTCCACGTGGATCTTATGTACCCCTTTCTTCCACATCTACCTCATTCACTGCATCCTCCCCACATCAATGACCATGTCATAATCTCCTCGCTTTTCCCCTCCCACATGTATTGGTCTAACCATGTTAACACGTCACTTCAATGTCAAGGAGGCCTTGGCGAAAGTAATGGCATGCAAATCGAATAATGAAGGAGACAACCCATCTAATGGTTGTAGGAAGCCTCTCACTGCAAATGTAAATGATGGATAATCATGCATAGAGGTGTGGAGTTAGACACATGTAAACTTCTCATCACCCTCACACCATCTCAAGGCCTTCCATAATTGGGAGCTTGATGATGCAAATTTTTTCCACATAGCTCCTATGAAAAGTCACTACCTAATAGGAGTTGGAAACCTGTCCCAAGTTGCACGAGCTTCAAGCAAGGTCTATATAAAGGTCAACGAGGTTGGGCTCCACACCATTCCCATGGAAATTACTCACTGTATACTCCTTCGGTTGCTCAATTGCCTAGCTAAAAGTGTAAATTTTTCCTTTCCACTCTCAAAGTAACTAGGCCTTGTGAAGATATCTTATGATGAGTACTGGGGAAACATCCTGAAAGAACTGGCGATGCCTTCCAGCAGCCGAAGAATCGACCAAGGTAATGGATGAGGCTTTGGTACTGACCGCACCTCCACCTATAGGGATGGATGCCCTATATTTTGGCCACTAAAGTACCTTCGTCCCCCATGAGAATTCGAGTCTTTAGCTTCCTTGTATTTAGTTACCAGTGTCAATCACTAGACAGGTTGGGTAGCCCCAAATAGTACCGCGCGCACTGGACCTAAGTCAAACCCCCTCTGAATCAAGTTTATGCCATGCTCGGGTATTCTTTTCTATGGGATGATTGAAGGATATTAAGCTCCCTAAAAAATCAATTTCTATGTCCCAAAGATGTAACATGACCATGGAGGCTTCTAAGATGCTTACCCCCAATGGTCCTTTTTAGCACTCTGTAACCATAAACAACTTTTAGGCTAGGATTGAGCCCTACTAGCCTTGGAGAGGGTTATCTCACTATGGTTTTGCTCAGTCATTCAAGTTACTGAAATATTTCTTGATCTTAGGCTGGTTGTGAGGATCAAAAAGGTAGTTGTTGTTTGAAGGTAGTTGAAAGAAGGAAGCTCCACTTTGAATAGGCTTGGTATAGTTAATGATTCGAGTGAATAAGGGATGATGATGATATTTTGAGAAGGGGTAGGATAGGCAGCTCTATTGATAATTAACCAAGTTGCATTATAGTGAGTGGATGAGTGCAACATCAAAAGGTGACAATAAGAGTATCAAAATACAAATGAATTCAAATTGCCATTAGAAGAAAAGGAAGCACATGAATGTTCAACTAATATAAAGCAGGGCACAAAGTGAATTCTGCAAAAATCATTTAAGCTGAGCATGAGAATTGTTTTCACACCATGGAAACATAAGAAACACTGATAAAAAATAGAATACACATACCAATAGACTTTTGACACAAGAATCCCTATCAAAAAACCTTCTGCCTTCTTCTATTCACTTGAGGAAATGATACAATGCAAATTTGCAGAATATCTTATTCACACTGACCAACCCCTTTTCCATTACATGTACATCATAATATAGACTCAAAAGTGTTATTTCCCACATATAGGGGTCGAATTCCTCATTAGAAATGTTGTTCCTAACTTCTGCAAGGAAAATAGAACTAACTGCTAAAAACTAGGGACGTGTTTAAACCAATTCTTTTCTAAGCAATTACATTAATTCCTTAGCCCCAAATCGAGCTTATGAGTGTCAAAATATTTTATTACAATTAAGAACACCTAAAAAATAGATTACATCATGTTTTTACTAAGATTACTCACTCAAAAAGTTGATTGTCCAGTTTCGCAGCACATTCGTAGCAAGTTTGCTACGAAACAGGAACTGGATTTCTAGAAAAATAGGGGTCAAACACTAGCTCATATCTCTTGAATCCTGATAGTTGTTATGAAACAAAAGGAGGTTTTTCTATATGAGAGTGTCATTGAGAGCAACCTCTCTCAATTTCCAAATATTCTTCTCTAGCTCTTCACAATCTGCACCTAAACAACATAACTAAAACAGGAAATGACAAAACTTGAGACATAGGTTCTAAATATGCATTTGAATTTTCCAATATATAACACCTATGTAGAAACTGAAGGCATATTTTTTTCTTTGGACCATGCTTGGAAAAAACCTCTTTCCTTTTTTCAAAAGTCGTTTCCATTTTGTAAGAAAATGTTTTTGAACATGATGACAAAAACATTAAAAAACGCAACAAATTTGCTAGTTTCATAGCAAATGGAATAACCTTCCAAGATTTCAATGTTTTCAACCTTCCTTTGACAGAATGGAGAAATGAGTAGTCTCAAAATATCGATGTGATGGTTCTAAACTTCTGAGATAAGCTTCACAGTGCTTTCAAACCTCCTCATCACCTGTAGATAACTTTCACAACAAATTGTGAACTTTCACAACACCTTCAAAATTCTAAGCATATAATGGCTTCCTCTGATATAAAGTGTTGGAGGAAACAAGTAGGTGTTTTGAAATCCTTATAACATCACGCAAGACAACCAAAAACCTCAAAATTGGGTCATCGCCTCATCATTAAATACTATACAAAATATGCAGCATGCCCTTGCAGCAAATTACCAAAAACGCGACGATTATGAATTGCCTCTCTTTGTTGGTCTTGAAAAACATTGGCAGCTCATGCATGAAAATTACAATTCCCTACAGTTAAGGAACAAAAAGTGACTCAGTTTCGCACTTTTGAAAGAGTTTGGACTTCGAATTGAGAAAAAAAATAACACTGTGTGGAAACACAACAAGGAGAAAACACAACGACAACATAAACGTAGTGAGGATAAAATTATATATCTTGCATGATTTCTACTATGTTTTCTAGCTGACACATGCAATTTGGGGATTCTTGCAGCATTAAGGAACAGGGATAAACTTATATTGGCACCTATGAAGGAGAATTGACCAATCACTACAAGAAAAAAGGTCATTGGTGAGGGTCATTCTTGTGATGGACCTTTAAGGTCCGTCACCAATGTCACATATGGTGACGGTATTTAAAAAAACATTGTTGTAAGTGTATATAGTGATGGTCCTTTATAGTTTGTCACCAAAGCCATTTTCAATGACACTTTTGGTGAGGGTCGTTAAAGGCCAGTCACTAATTCTCTCTTTGGTGACACTTTTGGTGAGGGTCATTAAAGGCCCATCACTAATTCTCTCTTTGGTGACACTTCTAGTGACGATCTTTTATTTATTGTCACCAATGATCTTTTTGGTTACTTTTGGTGACGATCAATAAATTTTCATCATCATTTATCATTCCAATGAGTTTTTGATGACGATTCATGCCTATGACAGACCTTTAAGGTCCATCACCAATGTCGCATATGGTGACGGTCTTTAAAAAATCGTTGTTGTAAGTGTATATAGTGATGGTCCTTTAAGGTTTGTCACCAAAGCCATTTTCAATGACACTTTTGGTGAGGGTCATTAATTTCCCATCACTAATTCTCTCTTTGGTGACACTTTTGGTGAGGGTCGTTAAAGGCCCATCACTAATTCTCTCTTTGGTGACACTTCGAGTGACGATATTTTATTGACCCTCACCAATGCTCTTTTTGGTTACTTTTGGTGACGGTCAAAAAAATTTCATCGTCATTGATCATTCCAATGATTTTTTGATGACGATATGTACCTGATACTATATTTTTTGTCAAAATATAAAGATTTAAGACCGTTTTATGGAGTATTTTTCATTATGTGTCCAAGGTCATAGTGGTTATAATAGCTAGTCAATTTGTTAAGAAGTAATTACTGTGTATCATTTCCCTCAAGTCATAAGAATATAGTCTTCCTATGAGTCAGCACATGATTCATCTCTATTAGGTAAATAATCTAGAAAATTTCCTTTAAATAAAATTCCACTAGTGTGTGTAGGAACTATATTATTTAATACATAACCAAGCTCTGTCAATTCTATTAATGAGAGAGACCTAGCACTCCTCAACACTCATGGCAAACCTTAACATGCTTTGGAACAATATACTAACATTCCTTGGCACCTCGCACGTCTTGGAACATCTTTGTACCCGGAACATCTTTGTACCTAGAACATCTTGCCATGGGTAGGTGTAGAGCCTCTACTTTACACCTACTTTTCTACCATTTCCCTCAATCTTCCCTTATCTTTCCTTATCTTTTGCCTCATTTTCACCATAAAACAACCCAGATCATTACATTAGATGTTATTAAGCATGATTAAGTAAGTTTTGCTAATGGATGACTATTTGTTTAGATTTTGGCTTACTTGCAGGCATCCTGCAGCTTTCTGGTGATCCTGCAGCTATCTGAACATCCTGCAGCCCATTTTGTTAAACTCTATGTAGCCCATTTTGTTAAACTCTATGTTCCACGTGTCGGTTTGCTAGATGAGCCACATGGGCACTTAGGTGTCATCATGCTCAAGGTTCCTGTCCTATTTTTCCAGCCATCCACATCATCTTTGTCCACGGTCAAAGCAGGGCAAGTCACGGTCAACTCAAGACAGTTTAGCGGTGATTGTGAGCTGTTTGGTCACGTCACCCTAAACGGTGATTTGTCCACGTTTTACAGATGGCAAGGGACGTGATCCAGCCTGGGATTTATTGCCCATGACGACAGAACCACCACCTCGTCCACGCAGCCGCATGAAGTGCCAAAGAAACCTGGAAACGCATAAACAGTCATTTACTTTTCAGTTATTTAGTTGCACGGATAAGCTATCCTAGAAACTCCTATAAATAGCTGCGTCTGTGTACGCTTATTAAGCTTTTTATGAGTTGTATTTGATGAACCTCTGTTATATTTTCAAGCATTCCAAACTCTGTTTTTAAAGTGCTATTCTAGCACTCTGTTTTAAATATTTTCTGCAATGAAGAAGTAGACTCAGCATTGTCTTGAAGTTTCCAGATCTCTGAGTTTTCTTTGTGGCTGAATGGACAGAGGGCCCCTGCTCATTTGTGCCACTGTAAAGTATCTTATATGCAGTAGCATTTTCTTTACTTGTTTATTTCCTTAAGCATGTATAGTTCCTTTTATTTGCTTTCCTTTCTTTCAAGCTGATCAGTGTTATTTTCTTGCAGATTTCTTTTAGCCCGGGATTTGTGTGTGTATTTGCTTTAATGTCTAATGATAGTTGCAGTTGTCTTATTCATTATGCTGCCCTCTTTACTCTGTTTTTTCTAGATTAGCTTTAGCATAGTTCTACAAGTTGGATGCTAACTAGTTTATGCTCTCTTTATCAT
>APFE030010546.1:0-29204 GCA_000404065.3 Pinus taeda
CCACCGTCACCTTGGGTAGAATCCTAAGATAATGGTCACTAAGGTCACCAACAGCAACAAATACACCTGGGGGAACAGTCTACACTCTGACAGCACGCAAGGACAGAGTAACAAGCTCAATTCCCTTACCGGCTCCTTGACAATGGTCAATCCAAGGTTTACCGATAAGTGATCCCCTGGCTCCTCAACAACAATCTGAAGTTTACCGTTTGTAATACGTGCGTGTCTGGCGTCGTTCCCAACAAGGGAGGATTGATCCCCTCACTGGTTCGGACACGAGCTCGTGCTTCTCCTTTAAGAGGAGCTTTCCCAGAGTATAAATGCACAGCTGGATTTATCCATATCACAAGATAAGCTACTTGTTTGGTTTAATAGTCTTTGGAGAGTTAATTACTTACCTACTCCAAGGACACTAGCCTGATCTATGTTGGTGCTTCAGAGCCCTAGAAAATAAAAATCTCTAAGTTAATTTTACTTTAAGCGTTGATTTAAATGGTTGTTCTTTAAGACAAAGGTGATGGAGATGAAACTTGATGGTGTATAGACTCGACTCCAATCCTCTAAAAGATGCACCTAAGATGATTTACACTATTTTTCTTTTCAATGAATTTTCTAACTAAGAGAGTTGAGAGAATGCAATCTTTTGATAAAAACAACTTTCTTAAAAGACAATCAAAGAAACAATCTCTTTATCTTTTCAAAGCGTACAAAACATGACCACTCATTACTTCACGAAAAATTCCTTTCTCTTTCAAAAACTTCAAATTCTACTCTACAACAAACTTCGCAAAGGAGATCTTTTTGTATTTTCCTATTTAATAAAGCATGTAAAATTAATCTAATCAAAGTAATTTCAAGATCTATGAAAATCTATGAAAACTCACTCAAAAAGCAAATCAAAGGAAATTTATCTAAGTTTATCTAAAAGTAAATCTAAGAAGTAAAAGCCTACTAAGATGATTCTGGGATGTTTTACTTGGTAACAATCAGTCCAAGGACTAGTTTATGCAGAATCACAAACTAATCAAAACAAAAAATCAAACTCTTTTTGTTCTTTTTGAAAATGAAATTCACAACTTAAATCAACAAGCTATATTGAAATTTCGCAAAGAGACAACTCAAAGGTAGGTCGCTCACGCAGATAGACTTTACGACTGGTCCGATTCCTAAGAAGACTGACAAAACCAGAGATATCTAAGGTTCCACAACTTCTAAATCCAGAGTCACTACAGGACTGATACAAAAATCAAAACCCTAAGGCTAAAATTTCAATGAATTTCACTAAAAATTTCGACACTAATGGGACAAGTTCAGGTGAATATTTTTGACAAACAACCAGTGGATCTGGGCAGTAAAGACTAAGAAAAACAAAATCTAAAGGAAAAAGGAGTGAAAATGAAATTTTCTCAATTTTAACAGGGTACGCAGGCAACCTGTTTAACCAGGTGCGCCCACGCTCTATGTACAAAGATACAGTGCGTACAAGTACGCACTGTGTCTAACGCAGAGGGTGCGTACTACTACAAAACAAAGAAAACGAAATTCTAACTCGACCCTAAGCTAACCCACCCAAAAACACAGTCAAGCAACCAAAAACCAAAAGAAAAAAGACTCTTTTCAGATCAAAGTAATGTTCAAAGGAAAAATCAATCACATCAATGGATTCCCCAGCGGAGTCGCAAACTTGTCAGGCGGAAAGAGTTATTTTTGCGGACAAAACTAACCTCCCTAGGAGTCTAAGACTCTCTAGTGACAAACAAAACAAACAAGAGCAATCCTTCTCTAAACATACATTATCCTATGAGAAACCAAGTGTTTTCCGATCTTACCTTAAGTCCAACGCTTGTCGTAGCAGCCTAGCTTCCTGATCCAGATGAGCTCCTCCTTCACTTTGAAACCTGCATACACTAAAAAGCAAACGATTACATAACACCTGAATATTCCATAAAACAAAGCATATTCAACACATAGACCAAGGAGTACATGAAACAATTCATTAACAACAAATCATTGAGAAGAATGGACTTATTTGTATTAAGGAAACAAAAAAGAAACCATTACAACCTGAGCCTTGGTGTTGTGCAAGCTCCTCCCAGGGTACAGCAAGAGATTTCCTCTACTTTGACAAGCTCACCCACTCCCACTATGGCAACAAGGAAGGATAGTGATCTCTCCTCACAAGTCAACAAATGGAAGTCCTAATTCCAGCAGCATTTACCCTATAGAATGTTCAGCTTTCAACTTTCCCTCCTCTGGCCCAATGCCTATATTTATAGTGTTCTAGAGGAAGTTAATCAGGTCCAACATCAATGGGATACTCCTTCTTTTGGATGGGGTAGCTCCTCTCTTGATGGGATAAGTTCCTCTTTCATAGGGATGCATGAACCATCTGGAGGCGCTCAATACACGTCAAACACTCTTCTAGAAGGCTCTAGAAGTGACCACAAGTAACTTTTTTAAGATGAAACTCGTGCCTTTTGACCTTTACAGGGGTACGCACCCATCCTTTGACTTACAGAGTGTACAAGTACGCAGGTATAATGAGTTTGGAGTGCGTACACGCAGGCAAGGTAGAGAGAACCTGCGTACCTAGAGATAAACATGATTTTTAATGACTTTCTCTCTTTTTGAAGTTTGACATGGAGAGTAGAGGTGTTAGGCTTGATAAGGAGGATAATATGACTATTGATGGAGCCATATTAACTGCAGATAGTCATGGTGACAAATTTCAGTGTAACACACCCTACTCTCAACCTCAAATGAATCAAGGGGGCACTCCTTATCCTAGGGGCACTTCCAACCCCCAGTCTAACAACCCTTGTGGAAACCCATAATACATGATTGTACCCCAAGGAAATTTCTATTCCACGCAACGTGTGTATAATATTGGAAACAACACGATGGGAGGACCCCAAGGATCCTGAAGTCATATGTCATCGCCTTGGTCTGATTCAGGGGCATTAAACGCCTTGAATTTCTTGGCAACGCTTGATATCCCTGACTTGTACAAACTCACAAATGACCCCATCTATCAGAACTTACTGTGGCCGGCAATGCCGCATAAAATCCCGACAAACATCATGAAATTCCAAGGGAAGCAAGGGGAGGATCCAGGTACACACATCACCACTTATCATTTATGGTGTGTTTCTAACTCCATGGTGGATGATAGTATCCGACTACTGCTCTTTCCCCGCACCCTTACTGGCATTGCAACCAAGTGGTACATCGAGTTACCACGCGCGTCAGTTAATACCTTTGGTGCTTTAGTAATGGAATTCTTAAAGCACTTCCATCTACCCATCCGCTATGAAACTGGGATGGAACTCCTCAAGTCATTACGTTAGGACACCGCCACCCACATCTCTGATCATATACATGAATGGAGACGTAGGCAGAGGCTAGTCAAAGCTCCCCTCCCAAACTATCTATTAGCGTATTGGTTCTGCAAGTCTCTACTCCCCCAAATCACTAAAGATGTCACCTTAGGTGGTGTGGTCACAGAATACCAATCCATTCATCATGCCTAACACTTAGATTTGTTATATTCTTAGTTTGGCACTTTATACGATGTCATTCCCAATGCCCCTTGCAACTCCAATGCTCTCGCTACTTAGCAACCTGTGGCGCATGCTGATGGGATTATCAGCGCTACCTCCAGGGCTACTGTAAAACAACTCTGCGGTCACATTGCTCAGTTGTCAGTTGACCCCTCTACCAAATTGACTGCTCTTCCTACCATCGCGATAAAATCTGTGTAGTCTACACAAAAACCTGATGATAAGAACAAGAAGAATAAGAAAAAGACTGCTCCTTCTGAAGCGCAGTCAACAAAGCAGTACAACCCAAATCAGAAGGCTACTGTTCCTTCTGACGATGGAAAGGACAAACCTGCTCGATTCCCTTGCCAAATTTGTGTGGAAGGCCACATGACACATCATTGTCTGCATCTTCAGGAATGCATATATTTCATCACTAAAAAGGACACCGGGAGGACCCCTGCAGTCCTAAATAATCCTTTCCCTGCTCAGTAGTAGCAACATCTTGTTGCAAACCAACCACAACCCCCGCAAGGGGGAAACAACGATTCACATCATACTTCAAATGGTGAAGGACCATCTACTGTTTACACCTTTGAAATGGTAGATCTACAAACGAGAGCCAAACCTTATGGAGCTCCAGTCGCTAATGCTGAGGAAGCCTCCTCGAGTCAAAACCCACTGCAGTCTAAGTATCTTCATATCAAAAGGCCAGTTTCTGATCTTGTGATTCACCCCCCAAAAGGGGCACTTCGTCCAACAACGCATAATACATCTGCACGCGCTGCCCATCACAATAATATTGTAGAATATTTGGTGCAAGCACTTTCAACTATGTTGGCGCTCGAAGTATTACAAACCTGTCTAGCACAAAGGAAAGCTTTGCTTTTGGCAATTGGTGGTATCGACCCTCAGGATTTCACTCTTACAATTTTCGACATGGTCAAATGTAAACCTCCCCTTTCACACTAGCTTGCATTTCAGGTGCAAATATTTTCGAAAGGGGCAAGAATATATAGAATTGTCATTGACGAAGGTGCTTCAACTTGCGTCATATCAGCTTCATGTTGGCTTGATTTGGGTTATCCAACACTATCCCCACCATCAAATTCCCTTAAAGCTTTCGACAGCCACACTTTCAACCCAAAAGGTTACCTAGCTAGCTACCCCATCACTTTGAATGGGAAAACGGTAACGGTGGACATCGAAGTCATAGATAGAAAGCTCGACTATAATCTATTGTTGGGCCACAATTGGACTTACACCATGACTTCCATTGTGTATACTGTATTTTGCATCATCCTATTTCCATTGGATGGAAAGATAGTCACAGTGGACCAGCTGTCCTTTTTCACCCCTGATTATTCCCCGTTACCCAATGGCTCTATACCCTTAGTGGGTGGTGTACTTAAGTCTTACATCAGTAATGGTACCGTCTATTGAAGGGATCTTCCGTGATGGTTTGTTTCCTTCTTCCGTCGCTCGCGGTTTTGTTAGTGTTAGTCATTTTAGCTTGTCACTAGTGATCAAATATGCTCTTACAAGGTGTTATTAAGGTGTCAAGTTAAATTTTTGTCATTTCAGTGAATCGTCAAATAATTTGGTCACTAGTTGTTGTGTCTAGGTCACCGCTGATCCCTTCACTTACTCATGGTCTTCATCACTCATCATGGTCATTGTCTTCTTCGAGGTATCATATCTTCATTTAAGTCTCTTGGGTCTTGAAATGGTTAAATTTCGCATTTTAGGTCGTGGTCTAGGGTTTCACTCCATGTGTCATCATGATACCATATGTCAAAACAAAAACATGTCCATCATGTGATTTAGTCGGGAAAGGGAGTTAGCAGCTTAGAGAAAGAGAAATAAAGGTAAAGGTAATGCTTTATTTCAAATAAGACAATGTTGTAGTACACTACCTCATCTGATCATTTCTTAAAGGGACATATGATGTCATGCCACTACCAAAGAAAAAATCAACTTTGAAGCTAAAAAGGACCATCCAAAGCATTAAAAGGGTTTCATTTCATCATTCACAATGTTAAGAATCTCCTTGGCGAGTAAATAAACATCTGGCACCTCTTATGCATCCTTCATTTTGAAGAACTTAGTGAAAATCCCTCTCCTAGGGTTTCGTTGTGCTTTTGGTCTACAAATTCTTTTGCTTCATTGTGGTGAGAAAAATCCTAGTTTTTATGTTCCATAACCCCTAAAAATACCTTATATAAACCTCCCAACCATTTCCCATACCCATTCCCTTCATTTCCCCTGATTTTCCCTAAACCGTAGCTCAATGCTGTGTTTTTGCAAATTTTTGGGTTAGAACTGTGTTTTGGACTTTTTCACACCTTCCCCTCACTATTTTCAAGAAATTACACCTCCTTACACTCCCTAACATCTATCCCTACCACCCAAAAGTTTCCCAAGAATTTAGAAATCCCCTAACCCTTCACTCCCCCCCATCTACAAGACTGTCTCAAATCCCCTGTTTTCCTAAAATTTAACCCTAATTCTTCCTCCTAGTGAGATAAGGTTTCACCTTGGAAGTAGAGGCACACACACTGACAAGAAGAAGTAAAATAATGGAGGACATGCTTGAAGAGTTGATCCATCTAACATCAAAGAGATTAATGCCTCACAAACTCATCAAGAGGTCATTTGCGGCACACAGGGATGATTTTTTTTCAAAGTGTGTTTCTGACCAAATGGAGATGAAATGGACAAAAGTGGAAGAGATTTTTGTCAATAATATACTAAGGGACAACATCCTCCTTCATGTTTTACACAGGTATCATATATTGGGAAATATTAAAATAAAAAAATTTCAAGTTAATTTTCTGTTTTAGTTATGATTTTGTGGCACAGATTCCGAGCAAATGAAAATGAATTTTCCGAAACTAAGAGAGGGTTGTATTCCAAACCTCCACATCTACAAATACCATTCTTTTTTTTTCCAAAAAACCTTATTCTTAGAGATATATAACTTCATCGTTGAGCCATATGTGTAGAAAAACCCAAAATTTTGACTCTGCAAGAACCGCTATGCCTTGGCGCTGTAATTTTCCCTTAGGCCTCCATTTGAGGAAATGTCTACATTTTTGGATATCTCTTTGCATCCTCTAAAAAACCGTTTGCTCAGATTTTTCATAGGTGGCTTAGTTTTGGAGAAAAATGCAAAAAAGTGGCAAAAAACTAGCATTCTGGACCCTTTTTTTGACAGGCACTGTGCTTCTGGAGAGACCTTGGGAGAATGGATTTTTGAAGGGCTTCCCATGGTCCAGATTCAGAAATTCAAACTGTTATGAAATTAGACATGAAGGGATCATTGACTATTCTCTCCATTTTTCATTTTGACCCCTGGAAGGCACTTCAAAATCATTTCAAAGTCGGCGCTGCACTTCTGCACTTTTGTGTCTTTTAATTTGTAAATTTCACTGTGTAAAATTTACATTTTCTAGTTTGAATCAATCAAAGTCAAGATGTAATGGCACTAGTTTCAAGGATATGTGATGTGGGCATGAATAAATGTACATCATAGGTTTTTTTAATGTTTATTAGGCCTCATAAAAGAATCAAACTCTTAAACGAACGCTCCATGAAGTGTTTGACTTTCACCTTCTCACTTTCACTTGTTGGTTGAGAAAATCTTGGAGTCAGTTCCTCCACCAAGGAATTCGAATCCTGAAGGTGGGAAAGTGGTCTAGGAGAGTCTATATGTATCATTTCTATTTAGGAGAAGAGGGTTGAAATGTTTGTGAAGGATGTTGGGATGTAATCATCTTTTCAACTAATACAGAGACATGTTGCAGATATTTTCAAGGAACTCTAGCCCAATGAGTTCATGGTCTCTGTACTTCATTCTATTTGTATTTTAAAGGTTAAAAAATCTTCATCCACATGATATCTCTTCTTTCTATGGATTCATTTCAGTGAAATTTGCAGAATTCTTGTTTTTCAAGCTCTGTTATCTGGTTTTCATAGTTATGTTTATGTCCTCCTAAGCTAATGAAATCATGTTTACTTATGCTCATTAGTTCCTTCTACACTTTCTCTTCTATACTACACTGAAAATATTCCAAATACAACATGGCTTCTGATATCTAGCTCCTTCTCATATTTTCTCCTATACTCCAACAACTTAGATCTATTTGTGGCTCCAAACCCTAAGTTCAACAAACCCTAAAACCCAAATTTTCACAAAAAAACAAGCAAATACATATATATAGCCTAAAACTCATTTTCTTTAAAGTCATATCACTGATAAGAGACTTAGAGAGATCCGTCTCGTGCTCAGTAGGGCTAGCTACCAAGCTAAATGAGTTTGAGGTTACCCTTCTCAATTTCCTTTTCAGCCTAGGAGATTGTAAGGACTAACATTTTTGGCACCGTTGCCGGGGAACAAAAGATCATATCTTCCTTGGGAAAGAACGATAAGGATCAGGTCTAATTGATTATGGTGAACAATGATCAAACAAAAGAAAGGTTGTGCATCTTTCATGTGGTGACTCTAATGTCGAACAATCCAAAGGTTCAGATTTTTCATGGCGACTCCACTATTCAAAAAGCGGTAGTTTGAATAACTTCTTGGTGACTTAACTGTTTTAGAAATGGATTCAACTGCTCAAAGGTATGCTCCTATGAATCGAGCTCATATTCCTGGTTTTCTAAATCAAATTCCTTGTATAGATTGTAAAACAAGGCTGCCAAATTTTAAGGGTCAGGATGGCCAAGATGAGGCTATTTTGCATCTAATCAAATTTTATTGGCATATACATAAGCTCGGGATCAGGTTTCATGAGGATTGTTTGATGAAAATGTTTATGGATACCCTAGAAGGGAAAGCAAGATCATGGTATGAAGGGTTAAACCCAGGTATCTTATATTCCCTTAAAGATTTCCACAAAGTGTTCTCCGAGCATTATGGGAAGTCTCTTTTACAAAATTGTTGTGATTATTGTGAAGGCTTTATTGCATATCTTAAAGCTACTGATGATATTGAATGTATGGATGATGAATAGATCATTGGAGCCTTCTATGATTTTTCCTTCGAACAACAATTTGAAGAAGCTAATCACTTTGATACACAAGATCATGCTCAGCACACACTAGCATCCTCATTGATTGATGAAGAAACAGGTGATGAATATTGTCTAGATGCTCATAAAGATTCCCCACATAAAACAATTCTGGAAGTAACATAACACACTGATTAGCCAGAGGTTAAGGAAGAAATTCAACAACCTGAAACTAATCAATAAGAGGAGAAAAATGAAAAAGAACAGGTTATTTTAGATCCTGTGGGTGTACATATTAGCACTGTTGTTGTCGAACAAAGTCCTCTTGCCAATCATCAGGTAAAAGTAATTGAGCATATCATTGAAGAATCATTTGTTGTTTTGCTGCAATCTTATGATCCACAAGAACATCTCCAAGAGACAACACTTTCTGCAGCTGAAAATGAAACTGATAAGACTGTCAAGGATCAAGAAAAGAGTAGTGAAAGAGAAGAGTTTGTTCTCAAGCATATTGTAGAAGAGAATTGTATTCAAGGAAACTTCTAGCAAACAATGTCTTCTTTGACTGAAGATAATATTGACCAACAATCAATTGATGAAGGTCACATTCATTCCCTCGAATTATATGAAGGTATTAAGCAGTGTTCAGGAGACCAAGACATTGATGAGGAGTGTAAAGCAAATTTCTCTTCAAATATTTCATTTCTTGAATTTTTGTTTCAAGATGAAACTTGTCCATCTATATGTTCAAAATTTTTTGAAGACCAAGAGCACACTCTTCCCAAAATTCATCATGAAGAGTGACTAGTTACAATAGAAGGATGTTTCTTGATTCCTCTAAATCAGCAAAAGCCAAATTTTCATGATTTTCAAGATCCTGCAGCAAATTCGTTGCAGCCAGTAATGAAGGTTAATGTTGCAACATTCATTGATGAAGGTGACCAATTTCAGCACGTAGACAAATCAACAGTTTGGAATGAGGTTTTTTTTCTTGTTTTAAATCATCCAGAAAAGCATATGTTGTAGGCTTTACATGATCCTATGGTGAGTTTATTGCAGTCATCAATAGAGGAAAATTTTTTCAAGTTTTTCAATATAGGTGTTGAATCCATATGGAATTTGGAGTTGCCTAGAATTTGTTTGGTCTGCGTGCTCAAGGAAAGTATGAGTAGGATTCAAGTAAGTAGCCATTTGCTGGATTGGTTACACTGGAGGGATCATTACACATGATTGTATTTACAACTTCAGCAGGTGGGTGGTGATCATCAGGATTTGAATCCCGAGGTGAAGGCCCTAAGATCTTGATGGTTTGCTGCATAAGTAAGTTCAGTCGGTATGTTTTTATAGTGAAGTCAGTCAGTTAGTCAGTCATTTTTCAATTTGAGTTTAGTATTTTCAATTTGAATCCATGCCCAATCGATAAGGCTACTTGGTCTACGGTGTTCTTGACACCTCCAAGGAGCTGCCATCCCCAGTTGGAGCCAATGATAGTGTCAGTTAGCTCAGTCTATCACCAGTGATCAAATATGCTCTTACAAGGTGTTGTTAAGGTGTCAAGTCAATTTTTTGTCATTTCAGTGAATCTTCAGATAAAAATTTGGTCACTGGTTGTTGTGTCTAGGTCACTGCTGCTCCCTTCACTTACTCATGGACTTCATCAATCATCAAGGTCATTGTCTTCCTCAAGGTATCATATCTTCATTTAAGTGTCTTGGGTCATGAAATGGTTAAATTCCGCATTTTAGGTCATGGTCTAGGGTTTCACTGCATGTGTCATCATGAACCTTATGTCAAAACAAAAACATGTCCATCATGTGATTCAGTGGGTAAAGGGAGTTAGCAGCTTAGGGAAATCAAAATAAATATAAAGGTAATGTTTTATTTCAAATAAGACAATGCTGCAATACACTACCTCGTCTGATCATTTCTCAAAGGGACATATGATGTCATGCCACTACCAAAGAAAAAATAAACTTTCAAGCTTTGAAGGACCATCCAAAGCATCAAAACGGTTTCATTTCATCATTCACAAGTTTAAGCATCTCCTTGGCAAGTAAATAAACATCTGGCACCTCTTATACATCCTTCATTTTGAAGAACTCAGTGAAAATCTATCTCCCAGGGTTTCACTGTGCTTTTGGTCTCCAAATGCTTTTGCTTCATTGCGGTGAGAAAAATCCTAGTTTTTATGTTCCATAACCCCCAAAAATACCTTATATAAACCTCCCAACAATTTCCTGTACCCATTCCCTTCATTTCCCCTAAACCCTAGCTCAATGCTGCGTTTTTGCAAATTTCTGGGTTAGGACCATGTTTTGGAATTTTTCACACCTTTCCCTCACTCTTTTCAAGAAATTCCACCTTCTTACACTCCCTAACATCTATCCCTACCACACAAAATTTTCACAAGAATTTAGAAATCCCCAAACCCCTTCATTCCCCTCCATCTACAAGACTGTCTCAAATCCCTTGTTTTCCTAAAACTAAACCCTAATTCTTCCTCCTAGTGAGCTAGGGTTTCACCTTGTAAGCAGAGGCCACACACACTGACAAGAAAAAGTACAATAATGGAGGACATGTCTGAATATCTGAGCCATCTAACATCAAAGAGATTTGTGCCTCACTAACTCATCAAGATGTCATTTGTGGCACACATGGACGATTTTTCTTAAAAGTGTGTTTTTGTCCAAATGGAGATGAAATTGACAAAAGTGGAAGAGGTTTTCTCGATTAATGTACCAAGGGACAAAAAATTCTTCATGTTTTACACAGGTACCATATATTGGTAAATATGAAACTTTCTTGGAGACCTATGTCAAAAAAAAAAAAAATCAAGTTAATTCCCTGTTTTAGTCATGATTTTGTGGCACAGATTCCGAGTAAATGAAACCGATTTCTCAGACACTGAGAGAGGTTTGTATTCAAAACATCCGAATACACAAAAATCCCTCTCATGTTTCCAATTATCCTTATGGTTAGAGAGATATCACTCCATCTTTGAGCCATATGTGTGTCGAAAAACCCAAAAGTTTGACCTTGCCAGGGCACTGTGCTTTTTCCTCCTGCCTCCATTTGAGGAAAGGTCTACATTTTTGAAAAGCTCTTTCCATCCTCTAAAAACCCAGTTTCTCATATTTTGCAGAGGTGGTTTATTTTTGGATAAAAATGCAAAAAGTGGCAAAAAAATAGCATTCTGGACCCTTTTTTGACAAGAGCTGCACTTTTGGGGTGACCTTGGGCGAATGGATTTTTGAAGGCCTTCCCTTGGTCCAAATTCATAAATTCAAGCTGTTCTAGAAACTAGACTTGAAGGATAATTGACCATTCTCACAGATTTTCATTTTGACCCTTGGAAGGCACCTCAAAATCAACTCAAGGTCGGTGTTGCGCTTCTGCACTTTCCTGTGTTTTAATTTGTAAATTTCACTGTGTAAAATTTATAGTTTCTAGTTTGACTTAGTCAAAGTCAAGATTCTCTATGTAATGGCACTAGTTTTAGGATAGGTGATTTATTCATGAATAAATGTACATAATAGGTTGTTTTTGACGTTTATTAGACCTCATAAAAGAAGCAAACTCCTAAGCAAACTCTCCATGAAATGTTTGAGTTTCACCTTCTCACTTTCATCTCTTGGTTAAGAGAATCTTGGAGTCAGTTCCTCCACCAAGGAATTCAACTCCTGAAGGTGGGAAAGTGGTATAGGAGAGTCTATATGTATCATTTCTCTTCAAGAGAAGAGGGTTGAACTTTTTGTGAAGGAGGCTGGCATGTAATCATCTTTTCAGCTAACACAGAGACATGTTGCAACTATTTTCAAGGAACTCTAGCCCAGTGAGTTCATGGTTTCTATACTTCATTCTATTTGTATTTTAATGGTTAAAAAATCTTCATCCACATGATAGCTCTTCTTTCTATGGATTCCTTTCAGTAAAATATGCATAATTCTTGTTTTTCAAGCTTTGTTATCTGGTTTTCATAGTTATGTTTATGTCCTCCTAAGCTAATGAAATCATGTTTACTTATGCTCATTAGTTTCTTCTACACTTTATCTTCTATACTAAACTGACAATATTCCAGATACAACATGTCTTATGATATCTAGCTCCTTCTCATATTTTCTCCTGTACTCCTAGACCTATTTGTGGCTCCAAACCCTAAGTTCAACAAACCCTAAAACCCAAATTTTCATAAACAAACAAACAAATACATATATCTAGCCTAAAAATCATTTGCTAGAAAGTCATATCACTGATAAGAGACTTAGAGAGATCCATCTCATGCTCAGTAGGGATAGCTACTGAGCTGAAGTGGTTTGAGGTTACACTTCTCGATTTCCTTTTTAGCCTAGGAGATTGTAAGGACTAACATTTTTGGCACTGTTGTCGGTGAACGAAAGATCAAATCATCCCTAGGAAAGAAGAGAAGGATCAGATCTGATTGCTAATTGTGAACAATTATCAAACACAAGAAAGTATGTGCATATTTCACCTAGTGACTCTAGTGTCGAAGAATCCAAAGGTTCAGAATTTTCATGGCGACTCCACTATTAAAAAACTGGTAGATTGAATAACTTCTTGGTGACTTCATTGTTTTAAAAATAGATTCAACTACTCGAAGGTACACTCCTATGAATCAAGCTCATATTCCAATTTTTCCGAATCGAATTCCTTGTATAAATTGGTAAACAGGGCTGCCAAAGCTTAAAGGTCAGGATCACCAAGATGAGGCTGTTCTGCATCTAATCAAATTTCGTTGGCATATACATAAGCTCGGGATCAGGTTTCATGAGGATTGTTTGATGAAAATGTTTATGGCTGCCCTAGAAGGGAAAGCAACATCATGGTATGAAGGGTTAAACCCAGGTAGTTTATATTTTCTTAAATATTTCCACAAAGTGTTCTCCAGGCATTATGGGAAGTCTCTTTTACAAAGTTGTTGTTATTATTGTGAAGGTTTTATTGCATATCTTAAAAGTACTGATGATATTGAATGTATGGATGATGAAGAGACCATTGGAGCCTTCTATAATTTTTCCTTCCAACATCAATATGAAGAAGCTAATCACTTTGATACACAAGATCATGCTCAAGACACAGTAGCATCCTCATTGATTGATGAAGAAATAGGTGATGAATATTGTCTAGATGCTCATAAAGATTCCCCATAGAAAACAATTCTGGAAGCAACACAACACACTGATTAGCCAAAGGTTAAGGAATAAATTCGGTAAACTAAAACTAATCAAGAAGAGGAGAATAATGAAAAAGAATAAGATATTTTAGATCTTGTAGGTGTACACATTAGCACTGTGGTTGTCGATTAAAGTCCTCCTGCCAATCATCAGGTAAAAGTAATTGAGCATATCATTGAAGAATCATTTGTTGATTTGCAACAATCTTATGATCCACAAGAACATCTCAAAGAAACAACACTTTTTGCAGCTGAAAATGAAATGATCAGATTGTCAAGGATCAAGAAAAGAGTAGTGAAAGAGAAGAGTTTGTTCTAAAGCATATTGCATAAGAGAATTGTATTCAGGGAAACTTCCAACAAACAATGTCTTCTTTGAATGAAGATAATATTGACCAGAAATAAATTGATGAAGATCATCAATAGAGGAAGAATTTTTCAAGTTTTCCAATACAGGTGTTGAATCCATATGCAATTTGAAGTTGCCTAGATTTTGTTTGGTCTGCCTTCTCAAGGAAAGTGTGAGTAGGATTCAAGTAAGTAGCCATTTTTTGGATTGGTTACACTGGAGGGATCATTACACATGATTGTATACACATCTTCAGTAGGTGGGCGGTTATCATTAGGATTTGAAGCTCGAGGTGAAGGCCCTAAGATCTCAATCATTTGTTTCCATAAGTAAGTTCAGTCGATATGTTTTTTTATAGTCAAGTCAGTCAGTTTTTAGTTTGAGTTTAGTCTTTGCATTTTGACTCCATGCCCAATGGATAAGGCTACTTGGTATATGGTGTTCTTGACACCTCCAAGGAGTTGCCATCCCTAGTTGGAGCCAATTTTAGTGTCAGTCAGTTCAGCCTATCACCAGTGATCAAATATGCTCTTACAAGGCATTGTTAAGGTCTCAAGTCAAATTTTTGTCATTTCAGTGAATCTTCAAATAAAAATTTGGTCATTGGTTATTGTGTTTAGGTCACTGCTACTCCCTTCACTTACTCATGGTCTTCATCACTCATCATGGTCATTGTCTTCTTCGAGGTATCGTATCTTCATTTAAGTGTCTTTGGTTATAAAATGGTTAAATTCCGCATTTTAGGTCATGGTTTAGGGTTTCACTCCATGTGTCATCATGATACCATATGGCAAAACAAAAACATGTCCATCATGTGATTCAATGGGTAAAGGAAGTTAGAAGCTTAGGGAAATCAAATAAAGGTAAGGGTAATGTTTTATTTCAAATAAGACAATGCTGTAGTACACTACCTCGTCTGATCATTTCTCAAAGGGACATATGATGTCATGCCACCACCAAAGCAAAAATCAACTATCAAGCTACAAAAAACCATAAAAAGCACCAAAAAGGTTTCATTTCATCATTAAAAATTTTAAGCATATCCTTGAAAAGTAAATAAACATCTGGCACCTCTTATGCATCCTTCCTTTTGAAGAACTCAGTGAAAATCCGTCTCCTAGGGTTTCACTGTGCTTTTGGTCTCCAAATGCTTTTGCTTCATTGCGGTGAGAAAAATCCTAGTTTTTGTGTTCTATAACCCCCAAAAATACCTTATATAAACCTCCCAACCATTTCCCATACCCATTCCCTTCATTTCCCCTCATTCTCCCTAAACCCTAGCTCAATGCTGCGTTTTTTGTAAATTTATGGGTTAGCACCGTGTTTTGGACTTTTTCACACTTTTACCTCACTCTTCTCAAGAAATTCCACCTCCTTACACTCCCTAGAATCTATCCCTACCACCCAAAAGTTTCCATAGAATTTAGAAATCCCCTAACCCCTTCATTCCCCTCCATTTACAAGGCTGTCTCAAATCACCTGTTTTCCTAAAATTAAACCCTAATTCTTCCTCCTAGTGAGCTAGGGTTTCACCTTGGCAGCAGAGGCCACACACATTGATAAGAATAAGTACAATAATGGAGGAAATTTCTGAAGAGTTGAGCCATCTAACATCAAAGAGATCAGTGTCTCACAAACTCATCAAGAGGTCATTTGTGGCACACAGGGGCTATTTTTCTTCAAAGTGTGTTTCTGACCAAATGGAAATGAAATTGACAAAAGTGGAAGAGGTTTTTGTCAATCATATACTTAGGGACAAAAATATCCTTCATGTCGTACACAAGTATCATATATTGGGAAATACGAAACTTTCTTGGAGATCTATGTAAGAAAATCAAAACGTTTCAAGTTAATTTCCTGTTTTAGTCCTGATTTTGTGGCACGGATTCCAAGCAGATGAAACTAAATTTTCACACTCAGAGAGGTTTGTATTAAAAAAATCCTCATATACAAAAACCTCTCTCATTTTTCCAAAACTCCTTATGGTTAGAGATATATCACTCCATTGTTGAGCCATATGTGTGCAGAAAAACCCAAAATTTTGACCCTACCAAAAGCGCAGCGCATTGGCGTTGTGATTTTTCCTCAGGACTCCATTTGAGGAACGATATACATCTTTAGAAATATCTTGCCATGCTCTGAAAACCCATTTTCTCATATTTTTCAGAGGTGGCTTAGTTTTGGAGAAAAATTCAAAAAGTGGCAAAAAACTAGCATTCTAGACATTTTTTTGACAAGCGCCACGCTTTTGGAGCGATCTTGGGAGAATGGATTTTTGGAGCCTTCCCATGGTCAAAATTCAGAAATTCAAACTGTTCCGGAAACCAGAATTGAAGGGCTAGTTGATCGTTTTCTTATTTTTTCATTTTGACCCCTGGAAGGCACCTGGAAATCAGGTCAATCTCGGTGCTGCGCTTCTGCACTTTCCTATGTTTTAACTTGTAAATTGCACTGTGTAAAATTTATAGTTTCTAGTTTGACTTTTCAAAGTCAAGATTCTCTATGTAATAGCACTAGTTTCGTGGCTAGGTGATGTAGGCATGAAGAAATGTACATCATAGGCTGTTTTTGATGTTTATTAGGCCTCATAAAAGAAGCAATCTCCTAAACAAACTCTCCATGAAGTGTTTGAGTTTTACCTTCTCACTCTCACCTGTTGGTTGAGAGAATCTTGGAGTTAGTTCCTCCACCAAGGAATTCAACTCCTGAAGGTGGGAAAGTGGTTTAGGGGAGTCTATATGTCTCATTTCTCTTAAAGAGAAGAGGTTTGAATTTTTTGTGAAGGAGGCTGGCATGTAATCATCTTTTCAGCTAATACAGAGACATGTTGCAACTATTTTCAAGGAACTCTAGCCCAGTGAGTTCATGGTCTCTGTACTTCATTCTATTAGTATTTTAATGGTGAAAACATCTTCATCCACATGATATCTCTTCTTTCTATGGATTCATTTCAGTGAAATATGCAGAATTCTTGTTTTTCAAGCTCTGTTATATGGTTTTCATAGTTATGTTTATGTCCTCCTAAGCTAATGAAATCATGTTTACTTATGCTTATTATTTTCTTCTACACTTTCTCTTCTATACTACACTGACAATATCCCAAATACAACATGGCTTTCTGATATCTAGCTCCTTCTCATATTTGCTCATGTACTCCAACAACCTAGACCTATTTGTGGCTCCAAACCCTAAGTTCAACAAACCCTAAAGCCAAAATTTTCACAAACAAACAAACAAATACATATATATAGCCTAAAACTCATTTTCTTTAAAGTCATATAACTGATAAGAGACCTAGAGAGATCCCTCTCATGTTCAGTAGGGCTAGCTACTGAGTTGAAGTGGTTTGAAGTTACCCTTCTCGATTTCCTTTTCAGCCTAGGAGATTGTAACGATTAACAGGTTCCACAGGTGGTATCTGTGGTTTCATCCATTCCACACAAACTGAATGATCCTTGGGTCCTCTCGGCCTCTTTAGAAATTGACATTTACGGAGAACAAATGCCACTGTCACTAGCTGCATTGGCCTACCAAGCCATTCAATCTACATTCGAATCTCTAGTCAGTTTGGTCATGGCCAATGGTACCACCTCTCCTCCCATAATTACTCCTTGTTTCGATCTCCTCAATCAAGTCCTACCTTCAAACGAAGCTATTAGAGAGATTATGTGTTTAGAAGAGTGGCCTTGGGAGGACTCTCAACATCGTGTTTCGATATCTTATTCAAACACAATGCCTCTTCAAATCCTGTCATTTGATGTACCTGAAATCATTTCCTCACCTTATATGACTATCCAAACTGTGGACTAGGAGGGAAACATGGGCAATATTTCAAAGACATTGCTTATCGATATTTATGTCAAGATAGGTATCTTGAAAAACATCCAGGTTGGAGCCGATTACACTCTTGAGGAAATTGCAAGATTCACCTGCCTTTTTAAGGAATTTCACGATGTATTCGCTTGGTCTTACGGGGAAATGCTTGGCATAAATCCATCTATTATCAAGATTGAGATAAAGATATATGATAATGCCAAGCTTGTCCACCAAAGACTTTGACCAGTCCACCCCTGCAAAATGACAACCATCAAGACTGAGGTGGAAACGTTGTTACATGCTAGTTTCGTCTACCCCATTCCCTTAACAGAATGGGTTTCAAATTAGGTTCCTGTCGATAAGGAACAAGGTACCATTTGTGTATGTGTTAACTATCAGGAATTGAACGCCGCATGTCCAAAGGATTATCCAACACCGTTCATCGACCAAATCATCGACGACTACGCTGGTTGTGAATCATTCTCATTCATGGATGGTTTCTTCGGTTACAACCAAATTTCCATAAAACCAATAGACTAGCACAAAACCACTTTCATTTGCCTTTGGGGAATATTTGCCTATCGAAAACTCCCATCCGGTTTAAAGAATGTTGGAGCAACATTTCAAAGGGCCATGGACTACACATTTCATGATATCAGACATATTGTTCAAGCACTTGGATGACCTTACAGCCCATTCCAAGAAGTGAGCGCAACACCTAGATCATTTAAGAGCTATCTTTCTTAGGTGTTAGTTCTATAACATACGTCTGAATCCACATAAATGCATTTCTTTGTCGAGTCTGGATGCTTACTTGGTTTCGTTGTCTCCAAGTACAAGATTAGGGTTGATCCCAATAGGGTAAAGGAAATTACTCAATTGCTTGAACTACAATCCATTTTGTAGCTCCAATGTTTGCAGGGAAAGAAAAATTCTTATGACGTTTCATAGTAAATTATGCTAAATTGACAAAAGGCTTTATGCGCATACTTAAGGAGGGAGTGTCGTACCTGTGGGATGCTCAAGCTCAACGATCATTTGATGCCTTAAAAAAGGCGCTTATATTAGCTCCACTGCTTATTGCTCCCAACTATGGGTGTGATTTCCTTCTATACCTGCCAGCCTCACCATCCTCTCTAGGAATGGTCTTGGTTCAAAGTGATGATGAACTGAGTGAGAATGTGATATATTATTTCTCAAAAGGCTTGGATAGGCCCGAACTCAGATATTCACATATGGAAAAGCTATCCTTGGCAATTGTCTTTGCTGTCAACTGCTTCTGACATTACATACTGCTACGGCAAAATACTATCATCGCCTTGGAGAGTCCCATGAGACACATTTTGTCTCATCAAGTCATTTGAGGGAAATATTCCAAATGGATAGTAATCCTCCAACAATTTTATTTGGTCTTCACTCCTGCCAAGGTGAAAAATTCCTTAGTCTTCGCCGAAATTTTGTCAGATCTTCCCATTGTTGATCTTAATGAGATAGCCCATGATCCTCTTCTAGACGAAGTTGTCTATATTATCGACTCTACTGACCCTTGGTATGGTGACATTCTTGTCTATATCCAAGCGCAACATTTCCGTCCTGAAATATTGTCAGGTGACTGTCGTCACATCCGCCACCAAGCACGACACTATTTAGTGCTTAACAATACGTTATATCATTGTGGTGTTGATACAATTCTTCAACGTTACCTCATTCATGAGGAGGCGGAACACATTTTAAATGACTGCCATGCTGGGGCATGTGGCGGTCATCTTTTTGGCATATCTACCGCTCAAAAAATTTTGTTGCCAGGCTACTACTGGAAAACCTTGTTCAAATATTTTATCAAGGCTATCCAATAGTGCCACCCTTGTCAAGTGTTACAAAGAAAATGCATGCTCCTCCGATCCTACTGCACCTGGTTATCTTCGTCAACCCCTTTTCCAAATGGGGGATAGACTTTGTAACTTGCAACCCCACTTACTTTGCTGGACACAACTATATTATCGTAGATGTGGACTATTTCATGAAATGTGCTGAAGCCTTTGCCACTTTTCGGGTTGATGGAGAAACTACGACACTATTCCTGTTCAATCAGGTCATCTTTTGCTTCGGTGTGCCCTGCACGATTGTTACAGACCATGGGTCTCATTTTCAGAATCACATGATGTTTAACTTAACATTGTTGCTTGGTTTTCACTAGGATCAATCATCCTCCTACTACCCGCAAGAAAATGGCCAAGTAGAGGCCGTCAATGGTGTCTTAAAGACCATGATCCGTAGGTTAGTAGGAAATCATAAAACCCACTGGCATCGAATTTGGTGTCTTAAAGACCATGATCCGTAGGTTAGTAGGAAATCATAAAACCACTGGCATCAAATTTTATATCCTGTGCTGTGGGCATACCGAACTTTAGTAAAAACTTCTATAGGTTTTACACCTTTTCAACTAGCTTATGGCCTAGAAGTCATTTTACAAATCGAATGTCAGATTCCTTCCTTAAAAATTGTCGTTGAACTCTTGCCCAACACCATTATCGAAAAAGAGCGCCTGCTATAGCTAAATCAACTGGGTGAAACCCATCGAGATTCCGAATTGGCACTCGAAGCCCACAAGCACCAGGACAAAGCCCGGTACAACAAAAAGGTCAAGCCTCATTCTTATCGAGAGGGAGATCTTGTTTTACTCTACAATAAAAAACATGACCTCTTGGGGGTAGGAACACTTCAACCCTTATGGCTCAGTCCACATGTCATCACAAAAGCCATCTCAAAAGGGGAATATGAACTTCAGGACTAGGAAGGAGTCCTACTCGCTGAGCCCCAAAATGGGTTCTATTTGAAAAAGTATTATGCCTAGTACTGCACTAGGCATGTGCTTTGTAATTTTATGTATTTATAAGTTTTTCTTCTTTTTGATGTGACTGTATTTTTTGGTATTTCTTGAAGCATTTGTCTGATACATATTTCTCATTATGCAGATGTCTTCATTACCCTTAGCATACGTAGGATATGTGGATGGTGCCAGTCGTCACACACGACACGTTGCATCAACTGCTTGGGTCATTTACACACATGAGTCAGAACTGTTTTGTTCCCGGGGAGTCTTTCTTGGTACTGCCACCAATAATATTGTTGAGTACATGTCAGCAATTTCACTTCTCAATGAACCGTCATCAAGGGACATCTCCGATCTGGTGGCCAGGTTAGACTCTCAACTTGTTGTTTTGCAATTGACAAATCATTATGATGTTCGTAATCCAATCTTGTTGCACCATTATTTAAGGGTACGACTCTTGGAACGTCACTTTGATTTTATTACATATGAACACATTCCTCAAGAATTTAATATAGTTGCTGATCCATTGGAAAACTATGTGTTAGATTGACATCTGTCTCATTCATTATAGATACATGTATGAAAGTAAATATTTAAATAGTTAAAAAATTTACAAAAAGCCACCTCATAAAAAACATTACATCAAAAATATACAAAATATCTGATATATATATATAGTATAATATATCGAATCCAGTCTTTTACATAAAACAATTTCCCAAAACTTGGGTGTTTTAAGTACAAAATGGCTACTAAGCCTAGCTATAAACACCCCCTGGCTATACCACACATATGCTAATAGATCCTATTGCTCATGAAAAGACAAAACTTCTCTAGCTATCCTCCGAAGAGGAACCAGAAACTGGTCAGGCACACCAATTGTGTGTCGTTGCATATGAGCGGGGATCTCCCTCATAGGAAGGGGGGTCACACCCATGCTCAAGCCCTCCAGCTTCCTCATAACCTCACGAAGACTCTCAACATCATCCCGCCTTCGGGTAGTTGGCCTCCTCGCCTCACTTTGCAAGGCTCACCTGCAAGTCGCACCGATGCCACATCTGTGTCAAGCAAAACGCTTCATGTTAGTACTTGTTCACCAATAAAATTAACAAAAAAATAACATAAACATTCAAAAGCTTAAAAATACTTTAACTACTCTCAAATAAACCTTCTTACCTTAAGGCCCCCAGTTTGCACCAGGCGGAAAAATCAAGTCATGGTCACCTGTGAATTCCATGCCCTCATAAGCATAGCCATATATCATCACAATCTGGCCACTGAGCCATTCGAAGAAATATTCTTCGAAAAAATGTTGAATGGGTCCTCTTCCTATGTGAGGATCAAGCGATGCCCATCACCTTTGTCTAGAATCTGTCGGATCGAGGGGACCTACGCTCATCCGCGGGCACATAACTAACACCCTCTCAAGTATGAAGGAGACAATGAGAGTGCCATACCCAAAATTCTGTTGGGTTTGGGTATTATATGTGGTCAACTCTGCCTTCAGCTAAAGAAGAACTGCCTCACACTAGTTGAATATCTATGGCTGGACACAGTCAACTACAAGAAACATTTGGGTCTTTGTCGCAACATGGGGACTTTTAGACCCCGCCAAGCACATAACATCCATAAAATGGCCCTCATAGATCAGGATCTAATCCTCTCTATAGGGACTCTGTTGCTGTTGAGTCCACTCTCGTGGATACAGTAAGCTTAGACCAACTCTAAGGTGGATTGGGGATCAGGCCTACCACCGGTCAAGTTTTCCCATGCTCCTTTGCATGAAAAACTTGTCAAGAAATATATATCATCTCGATCAATGGCCAATTCATGGTCACCAATATGGAACACTTGTTCATGTTCATCCTAGCGCTAAATAATCTAGCTCGAAAGGTCCTCCTGACCTTTCATCAAGTCCAATTGTGCATACTTCATCAACCCACATCGGCGCAATGCAAGTATGCAAGCTGAATCATTTCACATCAGCAATTCTTGTTGATCATGGGCCAATTCTCTCCATAAACTAGTCATAATGGCTCAAAGCCTACACAAATCAACCCAAAAATGAATACAAATGGGGCAAAAAAGCTCAATAAATCACTGTCTAGGGTTTTGGGTGTGCCCTCATGCACTAACGCCCCCCCAATAAAAAACAGCGAGGATTAACTCCCTCTCCTATGTCGTAAAGGGCATTTAACGCTCCCCACAGGCTTGGAAGGGGGCGTTAGGTGAAAAATGATCTAGGGATCCCCGGGTCTCCAAAGATCCACCCCAAAATCAACTAAAAAAGGTTGAATAATGCAATATCAGGGTTTTGGCATCTACCTGGGATTGACAACACGTCGAATGGTCACCCAAATATCCTGCAATCGTCTATGGAAAATCTTCTCCTCTTTAGCTTGAAAACACTCTCATAGCTCTCAAATGATGCAAATGGTGAAAGTGGAGGCTCAAGAACTCCGTTATAGTCACTTTGGAGACATAAATTAGCTTAATTTAAGTCATTAAAGTAGAAGTAGTCCATTTCCTATGATATTTGTCATGTGCCATGACCCCATATTGGTAGAAATTGTTCATGTTTTTATGAAAGAACTTTCAGGGTGTGAAGGACAGAAATGACCATATTCAATTCTCAATGAGCACTTTCTTTTATGGGATGTTTTCTTGCTCTAAAATGAAAAATCCCCAAGTGTTTCATCGTCAAGCTCACTAAACACTTATGATGATAGTATGAGGAACTCTTTTTCTTTCTTTTTCTAGCTCACTAAACTAAAAAATATTGATTGGTCATTCTTTTTTGGGACCTTTTTCTTGCTCATAAAATTGAAAAAACCCCGAGTTCCTTCTTCATGCTCATTAAAAACTTATGAAGAAGCTCCGAGCATTATTTTTAGGAAATGTTCTTGCTCGTTAAACCGAAAAAACCCTGAGTTTTCATCATCGGTCTCGTTAAAAACTTGTGACAATGATATGAGTGTTTTCTTTTTTGGAAATATTTGTTGCTCTTAAATTGAAAATCCCTGAGTTTTCACTTGTTCGGGCTTGTTAAATCTACGAAGAAGGAATGAGCAGTTAATTTTCCTCTCTCATTAAATTTAAAAAGAAACCTCGAGTTTTCTTCATTTGACTTGTTAAAATTCGATGAAGGTCTATTGAGTTTGTCGTTGCGTGATCATTAAAATTTCACGACGAATATCAAGTTTACTATGTCTCCTTGTACTCGTAACAAAATAAGGCAAACATCTATTGAGCATAGGTTTCTCTTTATCCAGGCTTAGTAGATTAACTTACGGAAAATGAACTGTTTTGGGTATACTACTAAACCTTTATCGCACCCTATTAACAACTATGACAAAGGGACCACCCTGGAGTCATTCTTTATGATCTTTTCAAACTCTCGAAATATGAAAAGACCACCGAGTTGTCCCATCTGGACGCTTTAAATTACACATATGAGGAATGGAGTCACTCTTTATGATATTTTCAGACTCTTGAAACATGAAAAGACCATTGAGTTTGCCTGTCTTGACTCATTAAACTAATCGAATATGGAATAGGGTCGCTCTTTTTATGATCCTTTTCAGACTCATAAAACATGAAAAGACTGATGAGTTTACCCATCTAGACTAACTAAACTAATCATATGGGGAAAGTGGAAAATACAATTGCTTTGTGTTCAACATTGTGAAAAGAGTTTTTTGGCAGCAGGTGCTCCCTTGAACATGGCACTCCCTCAGATAAACCTTCCTTGAGATGGCCTCTCAATATGAACCTTACCATCCTATGAGTTTATCATATATACCCCGATGTTCTTACATCTCTATATCCTAACACTCTTCGGTGTCCATGAGTCTAGTGTTGCATGGTTAAAATCGTTGTCGTGCCTTCTATTGTTCAGGGGAAAACCTTTATCCTTTATTTCCTCCATCAAACCATCAAGCATATTCTATCATCATGCCCTCTGTCACTTTGACCCAATTCTCAAGAGATTCATAAAAAAAAACTCATTCTTGTCCCATTTCGTGTCGACTGATGTAGGACGCCTTATTTCCTACATTTCGATATGTCTCCTCCTATCGACTTCAACACTCTATCTAGGAAGAAGACCCAGAGAAACGTCAATGCCTTGGTACTTGTAGACATTAGTGGCAGGTCACCTTGTGTTTGGTAAGGGATTTCCATTATTGGCTCATCGTTAAATGATTCTACAAGTGTTCGAGGACAAAAACATTATTCACACTCACTAGATTGTACTGTGCATCTTGGAAACCATCACCATTATGGGTGTCCATCCTTGCGTCTGTTAACGGTCTCCATTATTTATTGGTAATCAAACGATTTCATGCATGTTTGACCTCAATGCCTATATTCACATGTATTGATCTATGTTGTTACAGTGAAGCAGAAATCAGGACCTTGGGCGGAGGCTTGCATCACTCAACCTTGTTTCCTCTTCGAAGTTTCATTTATTGTTTTTTGGAGACAACTCATCAGAATGATCCTATTATGAAACAAATTATGCATTGTTCTTATCGGTGGCCAACATCATGATATCTCTTTATCAAGAAAATCACTCTGACATAGCTACTAAGCGTAGGAATGTCTGACTCAGGACATGATTTTATTTGTTTTATATATATGTGTTGTATCTGGTTTATCGTATCGCCCGAAGCTCCGATCCTCTCTCTATTTTTTCCAAAGAAAAGGACAATTAAATATAAAGTATTTTGGCCATCATCGCAACCTATGATTCACACTTTAGGGGGCATCTGTTATACAGGAAAATGACGTCCTCACCAGCTCAGAGGAGAAAGACATGATGACTGAAGGACTGACCAAGTTCATAGGCCCAATTGTCAGGCTAACATAGTCTAAACACTAGCTACCTTCTTTACAAAGCTTCCTAGCAAGGCTAAGGGAGAATTAGTTCCTTGGGTAACTTTGTCTATTACCTCGGGAAGAGAATTAATGAACCTTAATGAGTTTCTATGGGTCAAGGGAACAAGTTGACTGAGAAATATCCCAAGTTTCTCTCCTATGTTAGCTCACAAAAGAAGGGAAACATCAAAACTTGACCTGTTTGGAGGAATTACTAATCATAAATGGAGTCTACAATGGGGAAGAGCACAAAGGCATGGAAACATCACTACTTTTTCCTAATGGAAATCATGAAGGACTTGGACAGGGGGATGCACCTCAGAAAAGTGCAGCCAAGTGTTCAAGTGCTAAAGTCGACAAGAAATCAAAATTGTCGAAATCAAGAGAGAGGGGTTGTTTTTTGGTATTTGGGGAAGGAATAAGTATGGAAGAATCGGCCTTGACAAAGAGCACAATGCTGGTGGTCAGGGTCTGTAGTAGGAATTACTCCTCAGGCAGGTTGAAAAATGGACAGTGGAGGTGTGGGGTAATGTTATGGAGCAACTTCCAGCGGTTTTAACAATGTCTAGGGGCTGGTTTGACCTTATTTTTTTGGAGCTAGAGCAGGTGGATTGGGTGTTGACGCAATATTGGGAATTAGAAATGACTCCTGTCTTGCTAAAGTGTTGGTCGCCTCTCTTTGATCTGGAAAAGGAAAATTTAGGGACTGGGCCGATTTGGGTTCATCTCTCGGGGCCTCCACTTCAGTTCAGGGTAGAGGACATCTTCAGGTGCATTGGGGATGATTTGGGGATCTACCTGGACCATGATAGAACTTACCAGGACACCGGTTGCCTAGCAATGGCCAAAATGCTTGTCCATTTGGATAATCGTGAAGGTATTGTGGAAAGCTACTGTTTTCAAATGGGGAAGATTATCAAATGACAGGAGTTGGACTACAAAGGTATCCCTTTCAGATTTCAGCGTTTCCATGAGGTTGGCCACCTGTACAAAACTTACCCTTTGATAATTGGTTGGAGGCCGAGTCCACCGAAATATTTTGCCACGACGGGTGATGGTGGATTTTGTGCAAATTTCTCTCTTGGCCGAGGCAGTACACAATCAGGGGGGTGCTGGAGAGGCACGCTCAGGATGAACACCTGGGACTCTGTTGCACCGATCACCAGAGCACACTCTAAAGATTCGGCCTTGTTTTCAGGTACTTCTCCTCCCCCTCCCCTGTTTACAAATGATTGTCTACTTTCCATTGCTTCATCATCTGTGTGTTTGTCGGGTCTAGTTTTTGAGGTCGAAAAGCCGTGTCCCTTAATCTGTCCTATGGCTTCTGCTCCTTCGCCCTCCCTCTGTACCCTTATTACCTATGAACATGATGTTCACTCTCTGGATTCTAGAGAAAACTCATCCTCTAGCGCTTCTTATCGGTATAACCTATGTTCATTATCTCCCTCCCTGCATTATTTCACTCTGGATGACGATCCTCATCCATCCTTACCCCCAAAGCCCCCCAAGGGCAGACAATCCCGCTTGTCAAAAGACATTAAGAGTGATAGCATCGAATTTGCTTTCGGTATTCAGTCTCCCATAGATCAAGTCCTTATAGTAAAGGGGAACCCTGCAAAGGTTGTCCCATGAAGTGCCTATCCTTTAATTGTAGGGGTTTGGCTAGTCTGGATAAAAAATTGGCTCTTCAGATATTATGTTTGTCGGAGAGATTGGATGTCCTTTTTTTACAAGAAACCCTAGGTGATGGGTACCTTATCAACAAAGTCCTCAAGAAGTTCTTGCCAGATTGGGGTTTCTTCTTTCTGGATGTAAGAGGGTTTTACAATGGGTTTTAATATGAGAACGATAAAGGTAGCAAATTCTTGGGGTGGAGAAGGTTTTTAGGGGCAGACATCTCCTCTTCTGTTCTTAATATCTCTTTGTGAGTCAACAATATCTATGGGCGTTGCCAGAATAGGGAGATTTATTGGGAGAACCTACTCCAAGATGATTTTATGCAAGCTGAGAATTTGATTATTGGTGGTGACTTCAATTTCTCTCTTGGGCTAGCGAAATCTTGGGGGCATAGACCCCAGACGGACAGTCTAATAGGTTTCTTTGAAGGACTATTGGATTAGCACAACCTGATTAACATAGACATGGCACGAATCTTGCCAACATGGAGGAATCAGAGGATGGGGGTGGATGCTTTGGCTAGAAGGTTCGATCGATTCCTTATCAAGGCTCTCTTGCTGACCCATTTAGACCGAATTTGGAAATGGGTGGGTTCGAGGGGTTACTACGATCATTCATTGATTTTATTAGAAATTGAGGATTATAATGTGAAGCCAAGCTCGCCATCAAATTCAATGCAACTTGGATGGATGAAGTTGAATTCCATGATATCATCAGGAAAAATTGGATTCAATGCAGCTTGGATATTGGTCCCTCACTGATGGTGGTCATAGCAAACAGCCTAGCCCGCTTAAAAGAGAAAAAAATTGGATGGGTGTTAAATTGGCAACTAGGGCCAAACTTCATGTGGGTCATCTTATTCATGGCTAATAATATTTTTATTAGATTCCTCCTGTCACGAGGTGTAGGATTGATCTAAATATCATCCGATTCCGATAAGTATTTATGGAGATATGAATTTATTTTGATTATGGAATTATTATCAAGCCAACCTACAACTCATGTAGGCTCAGAAGCCCAACAGTCGCATCTATTCAAACATCAACATTGTGTATAAATAGAGGAGGAATTTTCCTCATTTGCACTCAATCATCTCATCACATCTCTCTCTCTCTTTCCTACGCAGAAAAGAGGGTCTTCTCTACTGCGCAGAAAAGAGGGTCTTTTCTACTGTGAAAAAAAAAGAGTCTCTCTCTCACACATGTGGAAGGAAGCTACTGAAACTGAAGCTGCAACTGAAGATCCAAAGTTTGAACAGAATGAACCATTAAACCTCCTATTTTTAACCATGTTGTAGGTTCATCTGAACCTCCTCTAAAGACTGCAACTTTTGGTGGTGGAATCAAGTCGATCCGATGGTCGGTTTGCGAGATATCGACTGCCCTAGTTTGAAGGAATCTACTGAAAGTGAAGCTGCAACTACAAATCCAAAGTTTGACCAATGTGGACTATCAAACCTCCTCTTTTGAAATATGCTATAGGTTCATCCAAACCTCCCTTGAAGGCTACAACTTTTGGTGGTGGAATCAAGTCGATCCAACGGTCGGTTTGTGAGATATCGACTGCCCTAGTTTGAAGGAATCTGCTGAAACTGAAGCTGCAACTGCAGATCCAAAGTTTGACAACGTGGGCCATCAAACCTCCTCTTTTGAACTGCGTTGTAGGTTCATATGAACTTCCTCTGAAGGTTGAAACTTTTGGTGGTGGAATCAAGTCGATCCTACAGTCGATTTGTGAGATATCGACTGCCATAGTTTTGATGAGGAAGTTGCTAATGCTGATGCTACTGATATAGGGTTTGCTACTGTTGATATAAATCAGATTTATTGTACTATTTCTCTCTGCTGAATTATTGAAGATAAAAGAAGATTTGATCAAAGGGTTTCCCCACACATTGTGGGGTTTGTCC